>PVHY01008728.1:0-60080 GCA_004024945.1 Uropsilus gracilis
CCCTCTGTTTCTCTGCCTCCATCTCTGTCTCTCCCCCCTACCCCGCCCCATGGATGAACTGTGAACCCTCTCTCATGGGTCACTTGTTGGTGCCTAATGAAGAGCTGGAGCAGGTCTGGGCTTGCAGAAGGGCTTCCACTTCTCTTCTTCTGTCCCAATCGATGCAAGCAGTGGGTTTCATCTTGGGAGCCTAGTAAAAGGAGAACACAAATCTGCCACCCCCAAGGGGTCTTTTGCTTCCATGGAAGGGGCTGTGAAGGCTGAGTGGTGGTCTTTTTGGGAAAACAAGATGTCTTTCCATGAAAACTTTGGTAAGGGCTTGTGTAGTCCAGCCCTAACCACCTGTAGGGGCCACGCATAATCTACATAGTTTGCCTACAGCAGTTTCCCCAGTAGCCTCCCTAACTGGCCTTCTCTTTGGCTCCCCCTCCTCAGATTTCATCTGTTGTAGCTATTTAAGATGGCCTGGTGGCTGCCCGGCCAGCTCCCCAGCCATGCTGGCCTCTCCTGTGTAGAGATCAGCTGGAAATTTTATTGCTGAGCATCTGAGGTTGTCTTATCAACCTGCCTGATGCTTGTTGGGTTCTTCCATAGCCTACAAGAACCCAGCAGCGGGAGGGACACGTCCCTTTGTGCCGGACAACGTCCTCCCCACCATCACCCAGGTCAGCTCACCCCACATTTTAGAGTTTGTTGAGGTAGCCCAGTTTAGGAAGTCAGGTTACGTCATCACTGTTGCTCCTTGGGTAGGTGGAAGATCGTACAGGAGACCCACTTTATCTCCCTTCTAGTAGAAACTGCAAAGCACGGTTATAAACAGGGATTGCTTCCAAAGAGCCCTGCTGACCACTGTAAACCAATACTTCTTGCGCTGCTATAGCTACGGATCTATTAAGACATGGAAAATAGCATTGATATTGAACATGGCTTGCTTAATTTAATTTCACAATAGAAGACAGCACTTTAAAAACAAAGGACGCCCACATGGATTCAGCACTCTCATTGTTCTGGAAAAGCCAGAGCTTGATTTGGGGAAAAAAAAAAGTTCACACTATTTCTAAGCAAGTGAGAATCCCAAGGAGGAAAAAGGATCATTATCTCAATGCCTAATTAATTTTCAAAAATATTATTATGCAGACAACTGCTCAACGATAATGCTATGTTCAGCCTCAAATTGGGGAAATTTCCTGACAATTGAAAAATTAGCTATTGCAATAAAGAGAGAAAAAAATCAAAGATAAAACGCTCAGCTCCAAAGGTAGTATCTTTAACATAATCTTTACCGGTTGCCAACCGGTTGCCATCTAAATAAACGGGACCCTATTACTATTTAGCACTTTCAAAACACTGGTACTGGAAAAAGGAATATTTTTAGTAACAAATTTATCAATTGCAAGCTTATTATCATTCTTGGATGCATGTCTTGCCTAATTGAGATATTTGCATTTGGAAGTCCCTTTGACTGATCACATGCTCAGGGATCATTTGCAAAAAATGTAACAAACAAATCCTTTTGGAAGGGATTCAGTCATCCTAATTAGGGGAAGTCAAGACCCTCTCTCTGAAAATTATAGGACCAGGTGTCTCTCTCTGAGTGCCTCTCGTGCGCCAGTCTGTGGGAATAAACTTAATAACCTAATCAGAGGTATCCCTTTCAATTTCAAAAGTCAAAATGATCATTTTTTTCCCCAAGCAGGACTCTCATGACCTAATGCATATGCATATTCCAGAGAGCACTGGCCAAATGATAGTTGTCTTAAGAGATGGATGTTGTAGGTGATGTGGCTTTCACAATCCTCCACATATCACTGCTGACATCCAGTAGGTCATCCCCCAACACAGAGAGTCATCCCAGCTGTCATCATGTTGAGGATGTTGCTGGTTTTGGATCTGGTTCTTTGGAGTCTATTTCTTTCGTTCCAAAGACTGGATTTTAAATATTTCAGTCTTGAAATTCCCATAATTGACAGATAACGTCACTGCTTATTTTCAGCATGAAAATTCTGAAGTTTAAACTCTTATTTCCTTTTTCTTCTTTCTTTTCATTCCTAACTAAATCCTCCCAAATTTAGAGCAACAGTGTCTAATCTATTCAATTTAACTGTTGGTCTTTTTTAACTATATTTTCTTTTAAAATCACAGCTAGCAATTCAATTTTCCAGATGAGAATTTAGAGACCGTGAGAGACTGAGTTGGCATTAGAGCCAAAGCTAGTGCAGATGGTAAAGCGGAAAATTAATTCTAGTTGTTAATTAATCCAAAAGCCAGAGTCTTGAATAATATTCTCTAATAGCCTTCCTCTTGCAGCTCATGGAGGGGAGACAGAGATGGGACAGGTGGGTGGGATCACAAGAACACTACACAGGGTTAGTGAGAGCAGCTGCCTTCGCTGAACTGCTCTGAGGTGACCCCAAGATCCCCCACTTCTCTGAATCCAGGTGAGCTTTCATTTTCCACTAGCTGTTTGTCATTAGGCTTTGGTAATAAAATATAAGTTTTTATATCCCTGTTGGAAGTAACCACAAAGACTCCATCTCCAAATATTTGCAGTTTTAACAATCTTTTTGTTTGTTTGTTATCATTCAAATAATATTTAGATCACATCTTTGTATTCCCCAGGTTTCCATTTTTCATTGATGCTTTTATTTCATCCAGACTAATGTCATTTTTTTTATAGTTCTTCTTGACTAAAACATATGGTCCATGCATAAAACTGGCCAAGGTGAGGCTGGATTGGTACTCAGAGTCTCATTCATCAAGGTCAATAGATGCCACTTCAAAATAGATGTTTATCATCATGGAGATATCTAGAAATCGCTCACTCGTAGGTACTGGGAGGTGAGAGAGGGAGCAATGTCCGTGAACGACAAGAACTTCTGTTCTCACAGTATGAAACATGGAGAACTTGGAGTGTGCAAAAGGGAGCCATCAGGGAGTGAAAAGTCCATGGTTGCGAAGGAGGTTGTGTCTCTAGCTACGGCAGTGTTTTAGCAACACCATGAAGTGTCTCAGGGAGCGGCTGGTTGCTCACACATTCACAGGCTGTTTGTCACGGGTCCTCGCCCTTAGATTTTCAATTCCATGTTCTGCTTGTCCTTTATCCACAACAACTTTCTCCTAATGCCACTGCATTTTACAATTGGACTCTCATTTTTTCCTTTGTATGAAATCAGGTCAAAAAGGAGCAGAAGCCTCTAACCAACAAGCCACAGGTTCGCATCACCCGTCTGTAGCAGTTGCCAGACAAAAGCAGTTCAAACAGCAGGTTCTAGTAACAAGGACAATTAACCAAGAAAAACAAAAAGTCCTCACAGCCACAAGTGGCCAGTTACCTTACCCCAGTCACCATTTTCAATCCCCAAGGTCCCAAAGACACATGTCCAAGATGGTGCTCTTTGCCCCTCCACACCCGAGGCAGGCATTGCAAATTCTAGTCTTTCTCTGGCATCTTCTCTTTGGTTCTTCTCCAGTGTTCTGAGCTGTTCCACTTCTCCAGGGCTTTTCAAACTTCTTCCACAATGACTGATGCACAAATCAGCTTTCCACATCCTGGCCATCACTAGGTACCAGCTCACTACGCCACCTTGCTGCGGTGCCACACTCTCCACTCTGGCTACTCTTTTGCCGGCCACCATGACATCTTGCCACCTCCAGATCACTCTTCCAGGGGGCTTCCCCTGGCCAGGCCATGTGGGCCTCTTCTCTCAGTCCACCATTCTCATTTCTATCTCTTTTTTCTTTCTTTTTTTCTTCTGCTTCTTCCTTTTATCTGCCTTTTGACGCTTCTTGTTTCTACTCGTGGTGTCTTTTAGACACCAGGGTATTTTTAGCATTAGTAGAATTTTCAACTGCATCACTAACCTATATCATATCTACCCATATTATATACTACTTACACTATATATGTGTGTATCATATAAACATAGTATATATGTATGTGTATCACTAGAAGAAAATCATTCGGTGAATTAGATTGAAGTTCCAGAATTTGATAACTTTTAGAATGCTTTTCCTGTAAGGAAAGAAAAAAAAAATGATGAAGGTCACTTAAAATATGTAAGATGACTGATTAGCATTAAATCCTTGGATTATACCAGATGTTACATAATAGTACACACAGATGCAAATATATATTTTCTACATATCATCATATTTTAGACATAGCATTGCAAGAGCTTTGCAAATTCATCACAGATTGAATTAGTGGTCTACTTTTCAAAAACATCGAAAGCTTTTATCATAGCAATTAAAACTTGCTACTACCCTCAAAAACAAACCATATGTCTAGTTAAAGGACCCACTCCTACCACCAAACCGACCATAGCTGCATTCTCTCCCCTTTCTTATCCCTCCAAACCTCCAATTTCAGTATTCTCCATAATTTCTAAAGCATGCTTATTCTAAATATCCTATCTCAGCACTCTGGAGGCATCTATTCTAACACCCTTGAGTATTACAGCCAGCGTTTGCAACAAGTTTAAGTTATGGGAAGATTTCCCAAAGCAGTTTTCATGTGTCTTTCATTTTGTTTGAAATTTATAGTATGGAAAATTCTTTCAATGTCCCCGGATGAAAACTGAGAATCTCGTGACTTCTCTGATGACTCGTATTCCTCTAAGAAACATTCCTGAATATCTTGATTTTCTGTCTCTGAAATAGTTAAAATGTAATTTATTTCCCAGTGAGAGCTACTTCATTTATTTATTTTTATTTTTTTATTATTTATATATATGTGTATATATATATATATTTCATATCTTTGTATGTATATATTTCACATCTTCGTATTCCCCAGGGATCACCCACCACACCCCTTCCCTGATAACCCCCAGCCATTCTCCTCCCCACCCCCGGTTGTGTAATTTAGTTTGGTTGTTAGCTTGTAGCTGCCTCAGCTTGGGTTTGCACCCTGGTTCACAGCATCCACCCTTCACTGGCTGCTGCATGTACCTGCTTAGGTAGGGAGGGTGTTCCTGAAGGAGAAAGAAAGGAGCCAGGCAGCTACTGACCTGGAGGTTTCTGGTAGCAGTTTATGTACATAGCTGCCTCTCCTGACTGGCAGTCAGCCCTGGCCTGCCTGGACCACCTCACCTACAATTTTATTGCCATCAACGCCTGCATCCTTGACCCACGTCTGCTCTCCTCTCAGGGTCTGGGGATCCTCTTCTCTCTTCAGCAACTCAGGGATCCACTCTGCATTCTCTAGGTGGCCCTAGCCTACAGAATGCAAGGGAATTAATCTGGATCTCTCTCAGGTCCGTGAAAATCACATCAACATGGGGACTCCAGCCACTCCAGAGCAGTAGCAGCTTCCCATTTCTGACCATCACAGCCAGTCTAACCTGGCTGCGAGGTTTCACACAGCTTTTTAAATGCTACCACCTGTGATGGCTGGTTTCATGCGTCAGCTTGACAAGGCCACGGTAGCCGATGCAAAGGTCATCCAGGTGTTGCTGTGAAGGTGTTTTACAGGTGTGATTGACAGGGGAATTCGCTGGCCTTGCATGGACCAGTTTATCCTGGATAATGTGAGTAGGTTTCATCCAATAAGGTGGCGCTATAACTCAAACTGAGGTTTGTCAAAGAAGAATGTCATCAGGCTTTACATTAAAGTGTGAACCCTGCCTCAGATGTCTGGCTGCCCACTCTCATGCAGACTTCAGAATGAATGACCTCCATGTTCATGCGAGTCACTTTCTTAAACAGTCAGTCTTTCATTTATCTCCTATCTATCTATCTTTTTTCTCTCTATCTCTCTATTTCTCTACCTCTCTTTTTCTCTCTCTATCTCTATTGATCTATCTATTGATATATCATCTATCTCTCTATCTATTTATCTATCTATCTCAATCAATCAATTAATCAATATACTCTACAGAATATTTTGCTGCAGGAAAACCTGACTAATACATTGTTCTCCCTCATGGTCCCAAATATAGGAGATAGGTTTTAAGTTTCACAAATGATTTTCTGTTAAGCCTCCTTCCTTTGACTTGAACTGGGAGTCATGAAACCATCTTGTTGCTCCCTGAACACAGAGCAAACATGTTCATTCAATAAATCCTCCAGGTGGTTTTCTGATGCATGTCATGAACTGACACAGGCCCCTTTGGAAAATCTTCATTTGCTTATGTCTCTTAGCTGTTCCGTGTCATGAAGTTTCTTGGTCAAAACTTAAATTTTCTTACCCTTACACTGGGGACCTGGTTTATATGATGAAGTAACAGGAGGCTGTGAACGCACTGATCCACTCCAGGTGTGTCCAGATACATCCTGCCACAAGGAGTTGAAAATGCATTGGCGGGAGCTGACACAAACACTTTGTCACAACACTAGGAGTTAAGAAAAACAATGATGATGAAAGTCATCATAGCTGACCACTTAGCAAGATGATGGTTTTTGAAAATGGTAGAGAAAAAAAGGAAAGAGTGGAATTAGCTCCAGTTGTAAAGAGTAGAGTTAAACTGATATCAGTGGGTTAAAGATGAAGTGAGAAGAAAAAAATATATTGAAAAGCAAAAGAAACCAGAATGAACCAACAAAAAACTCAATGAAGGATGTCCATCAAAACATTCTGGACTTGGGGCGACAGAATGAAATTGGCTTATTGTAGACATTCACAAGAAAATGCGTCAACTTTTATGTCGGGCATTGTAGTTGGGGAAACAGATAACGTTTGATGAACTAGACATGTGATGAATTAGGCAATGGTATGCAAGACTGGGACTGACAGGGTGGGAAAGTGTATGGAGAAAGGTGAACTGGCTGAATGTTGTTGCAAAGATCCAGAGTGTGCAGAGGATTGTCAACAGCAAGCAGAAACCGACAGAGCAGTAGCATGGAAGCTTCACCGGGTCATCTGCTTCTCTTTTGAGGATTTTGATCTGACCTCTTGGGAGACCCTCAGAGATGAGAGCACCACCGCTTTGTAGAATCCCGATCATGTCCAATTCCCAGGCTGTTCACTGATGGAAAAGCTTCAAGCTAATCTTCCTTCTGACTTAAGATATTTTTCTCCCCAATGACGTCCTAAAGTGTGGATATTATAGATGCTTCTCAAAGCAAGGAATTATCAAAGCCCATGTGTGTGATCAATTACAGAAGCAAAATGCAGCATGTGTCTTCATTGACCGGGGGCAAATTAAAGGTATATTGTTGCTCCTGTTTCAACCTTCTGTTTCAGTTGTGTGTCTAGGAATCGGTGTAGGCATGGCATTGCCATCATGGAGAGAGACCTGTCATCCACCCAAGTCCATTCCAGAGACATAGCTTCCCGAATGTCCTGATTTCTCAGCAGGTCTCTTTCATCCCTTGTGCGGTCTCAGGAGTCAGAACACCAAGCTCTAAGACGGTGCGTGAGTGGGTGCTTTGCTTTAAGATTTTGAAATGATATTTAAGGTGTGGGAGAAGGTATTTATGGGAATAGTTTGGATAAAATAGCAACATGGAATGCAGAAGTGGTAGCAAAGCAGCTTCTTCTTTCATACTCAGTGGTGGGGCTGCACTTAGGATAATTGTTGACGGGTGGAGAGCCTGGCTGGAAGCAGGCAGCTGATTTCCACCTCACCTCACCTTCAACATTTTCCATGTGCATACTTGTGCCCTGGCTTTAATATTTCATTGGGGTGGATCAAATTCTTATTAAAATCGATTTTGAAGATTCCTAAAATAAAAAAAAAATAATAATTATGAATTCCATGTGTGTTGAGACAGAATCTGTACCTAACAGTCATTCAACAAATGTGTTTGATATTTGAGCGCTACTTCTGTGAGCAATTCTGCTGAGCATGAAGTCACCATATGTTAGATATTTATTGATGGACTCAATAAAGATTTATATATTATGTGCTCAGTACAAACATGCTTGACCTTGCAGAAGTATCTCTAAGAGCTGCCGTTGTTCATATCAATTGCCTACAATTTGCTCAATAGTCTTTTCTACTCAAAAATTTTTCCCAAATTCAAGAACTATGTAAAAGCTGGTTTGAATTTCTTGTTTATAAGCTGACATTGCTAGTGATAATCAGTCACAGACAGGAAGATAACATGGAATTCCTACAAAGGCAGCTAAGAAGATAAAGCTACAGTTTTAATTACCAAAGCCATGGCAATTCTAATCCTGGAGCTACTGAATCTGGAAGGAAGCCACCATCTGGAATTTGAACAGAGATTGGAATGGTTTGCCAATGATGCATCATTCAAAGTGTCTGAATGTAGAAGCAAGTACACACATTATTATGTTCATTACTTCCACCCATGTGGGAGCCTGAGCTCAGAATGTACAACTTCCTTGGCAGAAGTGAATTCTCTTCTACAGTACACATATAGCAACAACAATATTCTAATTCTCCCATAGAACAGGATAGGTAGCAGCAATCTGAAACATTCAACTAACCCATTCCCAGAAGACCCTCAGTGAGAGACATTTAATATTTTTAACCATAAATGTTAAAGAGATCAAACATAGAACACTAATATCCCTGTTGGTGTAAACTGAATGTACTGGGGAAAATGTCAGCTCAAAAACCAACAAACAAAAGTGAAAACTATTTGAGAGCTACCAGTTTAATCAGAAATGTGGGTCATCAAGATCTCAAATAGTTTTCAGAGAAGTGGACTGACTCTTTAAGATTCATTCATTGACACCACTTAAATGCAATGCATCTTAGACCAAGTTACAGATGGAGATATGTTGTACTCCAGAGCAATGGTGATGATATCAAAGGGAGTAAGTAACACAGACAACTGCTGGGTGAGGAACAGTGTTGATGTGAACATGGAGCATGAAGAAAGAACAACACAAAGCAAAGCATCTTTTTTATTCTTTTAGGGAAATGTGATCCCAGGAAAGTGTTGCTGAGGTGAATTTATGAAATAACAACTGGTAGAAAAGACTGAGGTGACAATGTGGAACCCTAAACACCCAGTAGGATAGAAAGTACACCCCGAGAATAGCATGGTTGAATTGACTGCTAGTCAAGACCTGCAGGACTTTGAGATCAGGACAAAGTTCTTCACTGTGAACACTCTAGCAAGGCACAAATGTAAATATGTCTGTGGTTATCAATATGAGGACAAGAATTAGCAGGTGATTGGTGTCATCAAGTTGACCAAGGGATGGCCATTCAGCCATTACCACACTTGTCTTTACTGAAGACTTATGACATGAAGGAGTAGTGAGTGAGGACCCACGACAGAACATCTGGAATAGACTCAGCTTCTTTGTCACAGGTAACATTATGTTATCCATTCATTGATGAAAGGCGGCACTCAACACAGAGAGAATCTCAAGGTAAAAACAATAGGTATATCCCAAAACCTCGCAGTCTGAATCTTGTAGAATTTTCCAATGAAGAAAAGCAGCACAACAATGTCCCTGGGTGGCAGACAAATCGAGGGAACACCCAAGAATACAAGGAGAAAGTGAGGCGTACAAGTTAGCTAATGAGGCTAGAGAAGTGTGTGGGAGAATTGTTAAAAGGTGTCACTTGAACATCAGGGACCCAGAGAAAAAAACCCTGCCCAGAGCTCTTTCCATGACATCATGTTGTTCAGAATTTTAAAAGATGCTGCAGTGGTCTGAGGAAGAACATAAAGTAAAGATAGAGATCAGGCATTGAATGATGAGTTTAATTGGAAAAATGACATATACACACAGATAACTATAATGCACAGTCATAGATAAAGTGATGAATGAGTGATAGATCACACATTTAGTAAACCAGAACCAAGTCATGAATGCCATGAATTATTGGGAAACATTTTATCAGAAATTAGCTTTAAAATTCTTCAACATTGAATTAGTATCACATGCTTACATTTTATAATGAACAGGTGTGCTCTGTTGAAAATCAACACCTGAATATGCTAAAATTCAGTGTTTCTACTTGAAGGGCCATGATAAGGAAATCACAATTATTGACTGGGAACATTTTTTTTTTCTGTTATTGCTAATGTAATGGGAAGTCAGTGAGTGTTCAATGAGGCAGTCACTAAATATCTATTGATGAGCTAGTATCGTCTTTAAGAAGAGTAGTGGTGATATCCTTTTTTTGGAAAACAATTTGGCAATCTTTGTGGATTCATTAAGATTAGTATGAAATATAATGCACCCTAGATTATGGTAGTGATGGTTGGGTGAAAAAGAGGAGGAAGATGAAAAAATCTTATGAAGAAAAGAAAGAAGACCACAGGGAGAGAATGTGAACTGATCCGTGGGGCCTGATCTGAGAGTGTAATGCGAACTGATCTGTGTACTGCCAGGCACCATTAAAGGTTTGTCCAGACAACAGCAACCAGGCCCTCAGCCACCTCCAGACCAGGAGGCACCATTGTGGATATTCAGTGTGGAAAAATGGAGACCCGAAGACAAAGCTTTGAATTGAAGACCTCTGTTCTTATTTATTTCCTTGTAAACACATGGAAAGAATTAAAGGAAAAATGTGTTAAGTAGAAGTAGTGATTTTGAACACTTTGGGCACGTTTTTTTCCACTTGTGATCTGATTAAAAGAAAGAGGCAGACAATTGTTGTTTTTCTGAATTAAGGGAAATTTGGCTGTGGGGAATCTTAAAAGCTCTTCCATGCAAATACTTGTTTTTCATAGAGAAAGGGATTGATTTGCTTTTAAGTAGCGCTTATTGTTTTACACAGTAAGGAACTTAGATACAGTAGAACAATTATTATGTACTTTATAAGTACTTTATATAAAAGGAGGGTTCCTGGTTGAACTCATTTTAAGAGACAGCAATTTCAGTGTGTTTTGCTTAGTGAAAATTTCTTTATGAGTAAGTTAAGTCCTTCTTTGTACAGAGAACAATAGTGATTATCACTTCATCACTTATTATGATTATCACTTATGTTTGGAGAAGATATTTAGAAGAGGAAAGTAAAAGAATTGTGAAAATGAGTAACACAGGAGATGTCCTAGACCTAGTAGGAATGTGTCTAAATATATGGTAGCTATAGAAATACATCATTGGTGAAATACAAGAGGACAACATAAAAAAGCAAGTCTGTGTACACACGGGAATTTTACTAAATGATAAATATGTTATTTCATATAATAACAAACCTGATGGATAAATTGTTAAGCGGAGCAGGGAACCCCTGCTTTCCTGAAAAGGAAAAATGGTACAAAACTCTTTTAACTGGTTACACAATGTGAACTTCTGCTGAATATTTCATATCTAGATGTCTAGTTGAGGTCTACTTGTTTTGAAATTGGCGCTAAAATTTGTCGGCATGCTAGAAAACACTCACGATTTAAATTAAAAACTTAGAATAGAAATAAATTGCAGAACATAACTTCAAAAAACCATGTGACAACAGTAGAAAAGCAATTTCAAAAATTACAAAAGTCTATACATAAGATATATGAAAAACTACTCAAAATTGTTGAGAAAGAAATGCAAATAAGCAAGCAATATCAAAGAGATCACAGATCATGTCAATATTTAACTCACAAAGAAATTATGTGAACTACTTAGGACTAAAGATGACATGAAATCATACATTAGTTCTCTTTCAGATATAGGAAAAAACTTGTAATTAAGCACAAACTTTTGAGAAGTGTGCATTATTATATATGCATTGTTATATACAACAGTAAGTAATGTGATATGCTTTGAAATTAAAAAAAAATGCCTTCTAGTTTTTAGGTATGGATAGATTGTTTCCAGGTAATCCTACTTCTAAGAATCTACCTTGTGAAGCTATCCTAGTAAGTGCAAACTAATTCATATGAGAATCTTCTGTGATAATACTCTAAAAATAATAAAAATGGAAGAATAATGATATCATAGTGCATGTACACATACAGAGAAACATCAAAACATGTCAACCCCATTTATCAACAACTCTCTCCCAGAAGTCAGACTTTATTCCAAGTGAATATAGTAAATATCACCATGACCCTCTGATTCTGTCTGCCCTATAAGGTTCATTCTAGCCAGAATTCTAGACTGGAACACATCATACTCTCCCACTCAAGAGTTCTGCACCAAACGTTCAAAGCACTTGGCTTCAAGACAACAGACAAGTAGAGGCAGAATCTAAAACACCTGGGTCTCAACACACTAAGAACTGTGAGGTCAGCTGCTTATGCAGGGATATGACCTGGACATGTGTCTCTTTTCCAGGGTTTCATTAAGTGAATTTCTGATTGATTGGTCAGTTTTTTAGCAGTGATTGGTGGAAAATATATGAGTAGTGTGGAAAATGGTGGTCTGTGTACACAATGGAATATTATTCACCCATCAAAAAGACAAGTTTATGTCATTCACAGCAACATGAGTGGGGTTGTAAGGAGTCATGCTGGCAGAAATAAGCCAGAAAGAAAAAGAGAAATACAGAATGGTCTCACTTATGGGAGGGTTACACAGAAAACAACCTAACAGATGAGGAAAATTTAAAACTAATTTTTAGCAAAATTGAAGCACGGAGCATGAGAAGGGGAGGCGGGGATATAGGGGAACGGAGGGACACAGAACACCAAGATGATGGTTCAAGGGTCATAAGGTGGAGGGAGAATCCCAGGATAGGTAATGATGTAAAATAAATAATTAAAAAGAAAACATTGATTGGTGAAATTTCAATCCTGGGCATGGCTTTTGGTGTGGTTTTCTTTCATTTTTGTTTAATTTTCTGTTGTGTGCTATTTGTAAACTAGAAGGGTTATTTTCGATGCGAAAAGGAAAAAAAAATGTTAACTATTTTTAAAAAACTTGGGACTGATTTACTAAAATAACCTTCTAAAAATTCAGTAGCACCTCTGGCCCTCCCAAAATCAGAGATAGCAACCACCTGCCTACACTTCCTCTTCCTCAATTACTCTTAGACTTTAGAATGTTAATTCTCTCTCAGGTTTGTTTGTTTTCTTTAAAATTCAATTTCCTTAAAATTCAATTAAAATTCAGGACCTCGCCCTGTGTCCCTATAAATACCACTTTCTTCTGTTAATAAAGTTGTCTCATGGTCCATATCTCCGTTTAACCCCTGGCTGTAGCTGGTCAATCTCTTCTCATCAATTCATTTCTAGTACCTTGCATCTGGCAGCCAACAATTTTCAGTTTGGAAAAACTTCAGAAACTGCCTGGTTTCTTTTTATACACATAAATACATATTAATACATACAGTAGCTGTTTCTGATAGGAATAGTGATTATGGTGTATCCGTTCATCACTCATCATGACTGATTTAACTGAAGATAAGAATGAGGGAAAATGCCATTTTTCCACTTACATAAAATCCAGAGGGAAAGAGCATTCTAGTTATAAACACAAATTCGTGTGGGAAACCTTGCAGTCAGCTGTTTCTATTTGAGAAGTTATAGAATCATAAATGAAATGCATTTTTCTATTTTAGCTCAACACTTTCAGTGTGCATATATTTTAAGTGACCTGGTCTTATCAGCTCAGAAAATGTCATTATCAACAACACCCCACCCATCAAAGCCTTGATGGAAACCCTATTAACAAACAAGGGCACCAACCCATCCTATCAGCTTTTCATCAGAAACTCTTCAAGAAAGGGGGACTTAATACTAAGATGGGAATTTAAGAAGATAAAAAAGAGGTTCAAAGTTCTGAAGGAATTTCTTTAAAATTTGCATTCCTTGGCACAGGTGTAACAGGATCTCCAAACTCCAGGTAAAACCATCGCCATTGTATGTGGTATCCAGTGATACTCAGTGAAAGCTAAGCATTGTTCTACTCTTCATCAGAAATCTCCACACTGGACTTTGACTAAAACTTCTCTGATTTCTAAAATCAACTTTATCCCCCCCCCCCAATAAGATTTCCCACCATGATACCATCTGAAAATCCTGTCTGAAAACAATTGGGTTTAAAAGACATGAAGCTGTATGTGCAAATGGAAACTGGCAACATAAACTATCAGGGTCCAAGGTTAAAATATAAGGGGAACCGCAAGATTTGACCTTGTGTGTTTGTTACAGTTATTTAAAAGTGTGTCACAAAAAAACCCCAAAAACCCTCATCCAGTTTCCATCTGTATTAATTCACATTTATCCTGCAGTTTCCTACTTTCAGAGTGGAACATGGTGCTGAATGGCACCCAAGTGACCCAACCGAGTTCATTTATCAACATTAGTGTCGCACTTAAAACCAGAAAGTGATTTAGATTTTGACAAGAATAAAGACCAATGTGCACTCTATAGCTCATATCACTTCAAGCTCTAACTAATGCAGTTCCTAATTCCTTTAAAAATTATGTAGCATTTCTTCTTTTGAATACTTAGGGAAAATGAAACCCCCAAATTCCAATAAATGTATTTTAATTTTCTGTATTAAAAGTCAGTAAATGTCATCTTTGAATCATGTTTGGTGGCTGCCTTTTAGAATTCTCATGAATATTTCCTAATCATATAAATAAATCAATTCATCCTTCCTAGTAGATGAACTCACGTCTCTTCTTTTTGCTTATTTGCTTTTGATCATTTACAATCACATTACCCAGAAATAACAATTTATTAGATGATCAATTTTAATGGTTGGTCCGTTTTTGGTATAATTTTTGCTGTACAGAATATACCAGAAACAGTGGCACAATGATGTTTATTTCTGCTTTTAAAACATTCATTTAAATTCAGACTTCATTGACCATTTACTTGCAATTGTTTTTTTATGTCATTTTCTTTTTGGACAAAGTCCAGAAACTACACAGTGAATCTTTTATTCCCATAAATTCATATTAAGAACTAGGCATGTTTTCCTTAATATGCAAAAGAAAACCTATTTTTAGTTAAGGACATCTTTTCTTCAGAAATGGAAGTTATCTTTATGTTATCTCCTAGATGAACATACTGATTTCGCTCGCTATTGATTTAGTGATATAAAAATGTGTATCGCTAGCTGTTCTTTATTGAACTCTGGGTTTACTAATTGAAACAATGCATGAAGGTTTTATTATAAAAATGTCTGGAATAATTCTTTGTATTACAGTTTTGTCAGAAATTGCATATTCTTTTTGGTAAGTAAAATAAAAGTAACAGTAGCTTGTTTATTTGTCTTCTTATTAATTTATTCTGACTGAATATTTTTCTAGGGTATCATTTTTCTCCAGCTCATTAAGATGACATATTTTTATAGATCCCCTTGTTCCCCTGGTGGATTTACAGAGTTTAAACAGTTTAGAGATAAACACGGGTTGTCTCAAATTGTTTTTCCTTCCCATCTTCCTTATTTTTTCTATATCCTATTCATATTCATGTGTATATTGAGCATCCTTGTGAAAATCAGAGGGTACAATGTTGAGATGAAAATGCATGGGCCATCATATAAGTGATCAAATAATCACACCAATGAAAACACTTTCTGCAAGATCAAGGGAAGAAGGGAGAATTTTCTCTAAGAAAGTAATAATGTTAAAATTCAAAAGACAGGCTGAAGTTATCAAATAAAATTGGAAGAAAGGAGTGTGTTTGAGAGAGAAGAAAATCTATTCAAAATCCTGAAAGAGAGAACAAGGAAAGAACAAGACTCAAACTAGACCTGGAATTTGGCGCAGGGGATGAAACACAACTTGTCAGCATGTAGAAGTAAGGAACTTTCTAGGTCATGGTGATGGGTGTGCGCGTTATGTCAGGGCAATGCGAAGTCACAGTGAGATGCGCACACAGAGGTGACACCACACAATTTGCCTTTAAGAAAATAAGTGGTTACAAAATGGCAATTTGACTGGAAAAGGCTCCACTGTGAGACTGGAGGCAGGGATGGTAATTTGAACCAGGAGACAGTCATTCAGGAGAGGAGGGATGTTTCTCTGGCATCCAGCATTCTCACTGGTGTGAGGGAACACGAACCTTATGGAGGGATGTGCACGCAGAGTTGCTTTGAAGAGGAGGCTACTGATCTGACTTCACAGATGCAGGGGGAGCTCATAACCACCCCGCTGGGAAGGATTCATGGGTAGCCTTTCAGAAAAGTTGCAATAACGTTTTTTCAATAGCTTACTTGAAATCTTCATGTCTCAGACATTGCCTAGATTTTGTAAGGGTGCAACACCACAAGTCGGTGAAAAGATAATGATTTCTTCTCCCTTGTGGGGTTCCTCTGTAAAGTACTTCCATCCAATGAGCTTTCAGGAAAATCATTCTCCTAATTAACTGATGGTTGCTATTTCCCTTTTTTCTCCCCTCCCTTTCTTCTTTCTAGAAATAAAGTGCATTCCTTGGAGGAGGATCCATTCCCTCTAATCATAGGCAGACAAGTCACACACATCTAGAGGCCAAATCTCCACTGATTTTGCTAGCATTGCAATGTCTGCCTTTGGATTCTTCATTGCTTGAAAAATGTCATCAGTAGTTTAAGCTAAATTTTGTTAATTCTCTTACAAGTGACACATCATAATCATCTTCATTCTTGTTCCTTGAGGGATCTTCCAAGTGAAGATAATTAGGAAGGAGATGCTTATTAGGTGGTGGAGCACAGTGGAGCTGAAAAAAAATGGTGAGAGATATGTAAACAGTGGTAAAGAAATTCCCAGTGACACACTAAATGGTAGAGGGAAAAGTGCAGATGGAAAATGCCTATCGAAACAGATTTATTGACTTGTAAGACTGATGTAAGTTAGAGGGAGGGGATGGTAAAGGAAGACTATCGATAGCCAATATTTTGGCAGAAAATCAAGAGGTCCCATTTTTGCACACATTTTCTTCACGGGTGTTTCAAGCATCAAGGTTTTACCCAGTGATTCCTCTACTTAAATATCAACAATCCCTACTAATTTTATAATGCATCCTATTTTAATGAAGCTGAGTAATTTAAGATCCCTTCACTATTGGAAGACATTAAGTATTTTTCACTTTCTTATTTTATAGCTTTCCCCCCCCATTTTATGAATCAACTGCAACTATGCTAGCATTCGGTGAATTTTGTGTTTTCCTTGTTGCCTAGCATATGTTGTTGTCCAGTCTGCTTTTTTAAATACTGCTTTTATAAGTCTTTGCCCAAATATGTGTCTCCATAAAGCGTCTTCAACTACCATCACCCAAACTTCTCTTTTCTCCTTCCACCTATGATAGTTGTAGAGTTTTGGTTACAGAGTCACAAGAGTTAGTGATATGTGCTGTTCATTCATGGTTTCATGAATATTTATTGGGTCTCCCAGTAGATTTTCAGCACTCCATCTTACATTTTCCTTTGGTATTATTAAGAGTATTTAGTAAGATTTTACTGAAGGGAGGGTTGTTTGTTAGATTCAAAAAGTGTTTATTTAGAAATTTAATCCCTCAAACTTTAATCCCTGGGTTTCCCCAGAACCTCCAACATGTTCCTCTCACTGATGATTTCCCTGAATGCTGAATAAGTCCTTAATTGAGATTTTGGTGACTCGTTTTTATGGCCTGTCATTTTATGGCCTCATTTTTAGGGCCCAGAGGATGGTCCTTCTGCTGCATGGAAACTTAAGAGAGTCTTCGCCTGACTTCCTGTGTTGAGGTGTCAGACATGGAAATGGATGGAAATGAATGACTCTCTATAAGGATGAGGATAAAAGGATGAATGACTCTCTATAAGGATAGCACTATATGATACCGGATTGTCGGTGTAGGGTCGATGAGTTGGTCAAGCATTTTCCTCTATTAGCCTGTATGACCACCACCTGTGGCATTGAGGCCTCCCCGTGGTTACACATCTCATCCCATGGGTGGACTCACCTGGGCCTGAGAGGAAGGATAACATGATATGTCTTCCTGGAAGGGGGTAAGAAGAGAACACCAGAGAGAGGGACCAGAGAAAGAACATAGGGATTGCCAGTATGTGGGGGGGGGGCAAGGGGACCTGCCTCCCAGCCCTGGCTCTGACCCTCCCTGCCTGGTGCATCTGTGATAACTGCTAGAACCAATAAAGAATCTACCTAAACTGATATACCTGCTCTACAACTGGAGTTACAAAAATGACGGTTGCAGTTCAACCAGGGACTGTGCGGTGTACGCAAAGCAATAAAAGGTGCCAAGACACAGAGGAAAGTTTGCTTTTCAACAATTGGGAAGGGCATATTTTAAAATCTTGAAGACCATTAAATGCATTTATTTCTCCTCATAGGTTCCATTTGAGCTCTAACTACACAACCTCTTTGTGTTTGTTGGGTTGGAGATGGTGTCTAGTGATAATTAAACAGTACTTAGGGCACCTGAATAATTGAACATCCAGCTGTCGTGCTGGATGGCGTCGACAAAGGCGAGCTGGTGCTGCTGAAATATTATAAAGGACCGTTTCCAGATGGTGGGGACCCAGCTTCCACCCTTTGGGCATTTCAGGACATCTGACAAGTCATATGTATGTAGATGAGATTAAGGGAAGATATGAGATGCTTAAATACCAGTGGCTTCCAATTGAGTTAAAAGGCTTCCTAGTTGGAGTCAGCCATCAGCTAGAGTTTAGACAAAGATGACCACCTCCGTTGGCCAGGAGACCATTGTATATGATAAACTAGAGGGTCTTGGAGGGGAAGGAGTGAGCATAGTTCATATTTTATTGTGATCATTGAGATAGAAACACATAGTAGCATAGCTGTAGGTTCTCCTCTCCCATTAAACTTGTTTAGAGTAGCTAGCGTGGTCGTTGCACATAGAAATGACCAATAGCTACATTGAAATGATTAAATCATTAAAAAACCATATAGACTAGTATCAAAGATTAATTCCAATACAAATGATTTGTGACTCCCTATAGATGCTGATGCCTAAAACTGTACCTGACAACTCTTTAGCCATTAACCAAATTAAAAGAAAAATGGGGGGGGGGGAGAAAAAAAAAAAAAACTACCTGGAAAAGTAAGGATGAGTAATTGGGAGAGGGAATTTTTCTTCTACAGGATGAAAAAGAAACCCCTAGGTTAAATCAGAAATGATAAAAAATAATAAAGCAGATATTGCTTTTTCTGTACCTCTGGGATGAGTCAAGTTACCTGGAGGTTCTGTCTGTATTCCAAAGTAACTTTAAATCCAGGGAAGAAAAATCACTCCCTGTTTTTGGAATTCTTCCTGATTGCTTGAGGCCAAGGGAAGTTATGCTATTTCTGGAGGTGAGAGAGCAGTGTGGAGAGAACCCAGCATTTGCAGTGAGAAGTCAGGATATTAAGTCCCCAGTCTCAGCATAAGTTTAAGACAAGGGTGATTTAGTCTCCTGAAACTAACAGCATGAAACTACTTCAGTTCTCTGTGTTTTCTGACTTAATCTGTGTTAGTTTCTTCATTATTTTGTAATGAAATGTTTCTCATAGCAACACTTTGAGAATTATGTTATGCTTTCAAGCACTGCTAAAATGCAAAATCAAATTTAGCTATCAGTCGTGTGTCCATAAAGTGAACCTGGATATTGAATAGAAGACTGTTTTGCTTTAAGCTGACTTAAAATGCAGCATCTCCCCTGGGGTATCCTAGTATTTGTGTGTTCATGGAAATTAAGTGCTAAACACATCCCTCTACTGACCTGTGAACGGGGATTTCACATCATGCTAAGAAGGATGAAGAGAAGGAACCCAAGAGGCAAGCAGGAAGCTGAGCAAAGCAAAGCAAAATCTGAAATGCTGAAGACCAGTCGGAAAGACTGGGGTGTGCACTTTGTAATCATCTTGTAGATAAATTCGCTCTGCTCTAGATGTTTCCTCTCGGCCAGACTCTAAGTACCTTCTCACATGGATCAGCCTAGACTTCTGAGCACTTCTCTGAAGTGGACATCATGGCTTCCATTGACTTCAGATGAGGAATCTTATTTTGAGAGGCTGTGCATTTAATTCGGAAGCAAACCTGAACACTCCTCTCAGCTGCTCTAGCCTGGGGCCCAGGCTAAACTTGACTTGTGTTTTTA
Organism: Uropsilus gracilis; assembly: GCA_004024945.1. Classification (NCBI taxonomy): domain Eukaryota; kingdom Metazoa; phylum Chordata; class Mammalia; order Eulipotyphla; family Talpidae; genus Uropsilus; species Uropsilus gracilis. The sequence continues at coordinate 19,832 of PVHY01008728.1, forward strand.
TTGATAATAATAAAAAAAAGTGTGAAAATATCGAATCTTCAGGATTCGTCACATGGCATTCCCTGCTCCTCTCTCCACCATGACTCCTTCCATCCCAAACATCACTGTCTCTTCTGGACCAGCAGTGTCTTGCACAGGTGGCCCCACTGTGGATGGCCTGGTTCTGAAACCCAGTAGCCACTGGGATCTCTTCAGCTACAGGAGACCATGGATTTGCTTGAATGACCTGTGGCTCCAGGAAGACTTCTCTGCTTGTCAAGCCCACGGGGTGTGACAGGACCAGCTCGTCACTCCTATCCCTGTCCTCTGATTCTTTCAGTACCATGAGAGAACTGATCCCTGGCTCCTGGCACTGCAGACAAGGCAACACACATGCCTTAGGACTGTGGCACATACTACCCCCCTGATGTCTTCTCAGATGAAGCTTCTTTTTCATTCAAGGCTTTTTATTTTAAGCCATTTAATTGGAAGTAGAACATCAGAAAGAGAACATTGTCATTGCCTATGTCTTCTCTTTTCCTGGAAGAATTGTGGCCAGCTAGAAGGACATTAAGAATTCATTTCTGTGGTACAGTTGTTGTAGGCCCTGTGAGACGATACCTGCTATGAAGAGAAGGGAAGAATCTATTTTCTTTAAGTTTTCTACCACCTTGAGAGGAGATGACCCACATTAGATACCAGATAAATATTTATTGTAATAGCGAACGAGCAGCAAAGGAGCTGGTGATGCAAATCCAGATCAGTGTGGTCCCAATGCCCTTGGCCAGCGTCATTTTATCACACCGCTTCTAGTAGATGAATGACAAAATAAATAAATTCAAGGAAGATATTCTCAGAACTGAGGAATCTGTACCGTCTGCTGTGATACGGTGGTTGTGCTACAATTTCCATTTTTATATTCATCCAATTAATTACTTGACAACCTGGGTAAGTAGAGAGAGCCAGCTGTCTCATAACTTTGCAGTCTTTCTTGGCACCAAAATGGAAAATGAAGTTAGACCTAGCCTACCTCAATCCATCTGCAGTTTCTGAAAACTAATTTGTCTTTCATTTTAATTAACCTTTTTTTTTTAATTTCTGCAATTTGATGACCTAATAATGGAAACTTTCACATTTTGAAGCATGCAATATTAATACATAAATTAAAAATTACACTAAATCGTGGGCTTCACAAAGAGGTATTCAGTCGTTTTTTATTGTTGTTGTTGATTTAATTTTCTTGAGTGTCAGTCATTATGAGCAAGTCTGCTGAGAATACTCTCCTACTCAATAAATGATTATACAAAATTCTGTCAAATGTAGCTAGGACGCTTTAGCACACTTCTCCACAAAATGCTGTTTTTATGTATTACTTTTCTAGACTGCACAATACTTCTCAGGGTGGGGCTGATGGACAAAGCAGTTGCTTACTTATCAATAAAACTGCATCTGCATGTAGACAGATTTATTTAAATAGTCATTTATGGATGTTCTTTACAAATCAATAGAGACCATGAAATCTTCCTATTAGTGATGGCGAGTGCTAATGCCAGTATGTAGTTCCCTTTGTCCTTATCGATCTTGAGGCCCATTATTTGGTTCAGACTGCACTTGACAATGCAGCTGGGACATACTGTCTTGTCACATGGATGCTACCAGGGAATTGGTGCATGGGATGATCACAATGAATGTGGAATGCACATAGTGCTGATATGAAAAGCTGTCTGATAGGCAAACGCCTCTTCCATCTACCAGCAGGTTAGTGGCCAAAGAGCACCTCTGTCACCTGTGGTAACGTGTATTCAGCACGCGACCCAGCTCCATGCTCCTTGAAAGTGTCCTCAGGAGTCTTTTTCATGTTGACAGCAGCAATGTTTTTGCTTTTTGTTGAGAGCTGACAACAAGGTACCAAAAAAGGATGATGAGAGAGATGGTTTAGCTATGGCAGCTAAGGATTGACTGGAAGTAATGGACCCAACGGCAATTTATTAAGCAAAGAAAGGGCTATTTATAAAAAAGGAAGGCAAATGGTGAGGATGTAATAACATTGGTTAACAGGTTAAATGATTGGTTTCTGTGACGTCATTGGGGGCAGGGAGTCATTCACAAATTGATTGTTATTTTTTTAAGGAATGTTTCCTTAAGTAAACATTGGAGGGATGGTGACGCTATTACTCTTTAGAGGTAATTTTGCCCACCCTGTCTCCAGTTTTCTGGGGACAGAGCAGATAACCAAATGATGCGTTTTTCATTTCATTGCATGAGCCCAGTCTGGGCTTGGATAGCGCCGGACACTTTTGACATTGTCATTGGGCAGCTTCACCCTGAGAGAATTTCTCACCAGTTCAGTCAATGCTGAAAACCTGTTGCGGGCCTACACCTGCTCCTTACCTGAGGCTATTCCAATTCCATCTATGAGGCAGCTTCTGCATCTACGGTGCTTTTGAAGCCTGAATGGCCTTGGGAAAAATCAAATACACTTCCTACCCTCGGGGATATGGGGAAAATGAAGAGTAGATACCCCGCAGGCTCCACCAGGGCCGGATGCCTGTCCAGCACACTAGGAGGTTTTTCCCAGCGGATGTGACAAGGTCATGCTTAGCTTCGGTGCCACTTTTCTGATACAGACTCGAATTGTTGTCCTGTTCTCAGCCGCAATACCTTTCGTTTTGCTGATTCCTCGTCGCTGCAGCTCTACTCATGATTTATAAAATCTGCATCCTGGCCTTCGAAGTTTTTACAGAAGATTAATTTGTATTATATGCTCAGCAGCTTTATCATTAACTTAGTTGTTGCTTTTAATTTTCTTTATACTCATTTTCAACTTAACCAAAGTTGTATGGAAGTATAGGTACAAAGTCTGGGCTGTACTTTTTGGATAAGTGTATCATTGTGTTAAACATATCTGCTGATCCGCAAAATTAAATTTGCCAGAGACAATATTCTAAAATTTTCTTGGGGAAAAATCAAACACAGACAATATTTTAATTCTCTGCACATATCCCCAAATTAATCAATTCTGTATTAAACAAACAAACAAACAAACAAAAACATCATCTGCTATTTGATGTTGGAAATGGCTTAGCAAGTCCTCATGGGTGTGACTGATGACCAGTTCTATGTGTTTGTATCAGGTAAGTGATGTAGTCCCAGAACATATGAAACAGAAAGAAAGCTCCAAAGAAGTTATTTTCCTTTATTTTTTGTTGTGTTAACAATGCACACAAATGCAAAATAAAAGGATTAAGTATTTAGGGTTAAATCTGGAAATATATAAATATTATTTTATTCGTAAGCTGTACACATTCATTTTTTTCATATCCCTGGACTTATTAAAAAAGCAACTTTTACTGATGCTGTTGAAATTATATTAAAGCTGCTAATGGAATAATGCACTTTTCCTACTTGAGTAGTAATACCGTATAGAAATGTTGATGCATTCCTCACCTGAGTCCAATTTTTTCAGTGCTAGCTATTTAAGTTTCTACTAGTTAGTGCTATAAATCACCTCGTACTAGAATAAAATTATCATGAGCACATTTGCTGATACATCATTTAAAATGGCATTTTAATGGATACGAATGGAGTCGTAATGAAATATGCATTATATTTGATGTTGAGGAAACAGCTTTAAATAGGTCCCCTCCTATTGGAGCTCCTCCACGCCTCCATCGTCAACAGATTCTAAGAGTCGTGAAGCAAACGCACCAGCTACCTCTCGCAGCAAAGGCCACAGCTGCGCCTTGATCAGATGACTCCTTAGAGAGTTGCCCAGGCTCGCTCTGCATCTAATGCCTCCATATGGAGAATGGAGGAGGCTTGTCTCACTGTCCCCTCTGCCTCTGCAATTTGTGCTTTGCTCTTTGGAGCTGGTCTTAACAGTATCCGTTGTCATTGCAAAGCTGTGCATTGCAGTCCTCCCCGGGACGTGTAAATGAAGCACCCACCAGCCAAACCTCCTGCGAAGGGGAATTCTTTCCCTTTGCAATATGTTCCTTCCGTTGCTTTCGCAATATGCTCACAGCGCAACAGTTAAAAATAGCTACTTCTGGTAAGCTGAGACCCGTTTATGTGTGATGTGGGTGATGTATCTTCGGTGCGACAGGGAAGCTTCCGATGACAAGGACCCGGGCTGGGTTCAACCATGGCCCCAGCCCTCACCGTCAGAGCCTGGGAAAGGCCCCATCGGCCCCCCGCAAGGCTTTCTCTGGGGGACGCTGAGCCCAGGGACTCGGGCTGGTGTGCTGGCCAACAGCCTCGGCGTCGCCACACCTCTATCCCTGTCTCCTGAGAGAGTAAGTCCAGCTGGGCTCCGCTGTTCTCTCGTCATCGCTCAGTCAAGCCCAGAGAGGGTCGCAGTCCCGTCATCTCAGGAGGCGCTGCACACAGCTCTCCCACATGTGTCTTGAAGACCGGTGGAGGGTCAGGCTTCGTGGCACATAGTCCATCTTCCCCTTGATGCCACTGGAGATGTGACGGGGCATAGCCAACCTGGGTTTGTGGCTGGTTCCTCATGAAGACTCACTGCCACGGCCCCTCCAAATCCAGCCTCCTAAGAGACGGGAAGGCTGGTGGCCAACCCATGGGATTCAGCTTTCCTGGGCTCCACGCGAGAAACTCGGATCTCAAGTTTGCATCCTCAGGGAGCGGGATGTTGAGAGCTCAGGCCAACAGCACAAGAATCCAGGCGGGGCAGTCATGCCTTTTGTGACAGCTCCTTGCAGAGGAACCTCTTCTCGTCTCAGACCTTTCGCAGGGAAACACCCACATCCCTGTTGGTCTCCTCTTGCAGTTCAGCCCGCTGTTGGTTGTGCTCACACACCCTCACACTCCCGTGCTCACACTCCTCCGGATGGCGGGACCAAAGTCCTTCACCCAAACAGATCTAATTAGACGGTTATTATTTACTTTGACAGTGACAGGGGTGAAGGGATCTCCCCGGGTTTCAGCCTAACCCCTGCTGTAATGTCCTGCAGCACTCTGGTGTTTCAGGATTCTTATACTGGGGTGAGATCTCTTTTGCTCTGTGTTTTGCTGTGCTCATCCCTTTCTCCCGAGTGTGTCTCCCTGTGGATCTTTCCAGAGCCCATGTTTGGGGCAACGCTGGGCCCTGAATCTCCTAGAACAATATCCCGTCACCCCAGCTGTGCATCACAACACCCCAACAAATCACGTCGAGTGTCTCGTTCTTAATGCTAACATCTTGCAATGTGTGTTTTCTAATTTGATAGGTGAATTAAATTTGGGTGGATTATGTCACAAAGGTAATTTGCTTTGCTCAAATGGTTTGTTAAATCTTAATTAAAAAAAAAAAAGAAGGCCCTGAAGAGATAATGTGCTTCGAGAGACAAAATGACTTGACTTGAATAGCCAAAGTCTAACAAGAGTTTGTTGGGGCAAATATACTGAGTTCCTAAAGCAAATAACATGAGATTTATTCAAAGGCAACAATTCATCATTAAAATAGAAACATGATTGTGACGTCCTATTTGACACTCCAGAGAAATCAGTTTACACACATATGTGTGTGTATAATTTTATGTGTGTGTACACTTTTTATATGTGGGGCATGGACATAGGAAGAGCTATGCCTTAGGTACAGGAACACCTTTAGCTTTCTCTTCCATCTCTGGCACACTTGAGATGATTCCTGGCAAGTCTCTTACCTGTATGGCAGCCCCTAACCTCATAGGATTGACGCACCAAAGAGACACATCCCTGAATGATAAACATGTTTACCCCCACAGGTGTTTTTCCTGTTTAGGTAAAGATTACCCCATCCTCCTACCTACAAGCCACCTGTCCTAGGATCCTGGGGCTTTTCCTTCCTCATTTGTCCTCATTGTGATCATTCTTTGCCAAAGTATAAAAGGGTCTTCAAGCCCACAGTAAAGTGGACTTTGTCTTGCTCCCAAGTCCCATGAGGTGAGCTGGTTCTCAAAGACTGCTATCAATCGCTTCCTTTTTGTTCTTCTTCTTTGTTGCATGGGTCTCCAAACACAAACACACATGTGTATCATGCACACACACACATATATACACACACATATATATGTGTGTGTGTGTCTATCTATACATACATACATATATAATCTTTCTTAAATTCCTAAATGCTCTGTAATACATTTTAACTCAGATCTTGGTGACTGATGTGCCCACACAACTTGATAACCCCCGATCCTCAGAGCATGAAGTCACTGGGGTCTTTGCTGGCGGTCAGTTGGGATGAAGTTATCTGGAGATCCAGCTTCCTTGGACACAGAGTCAAGCACTGGCCAGAATGAAGACTAAGTGGGGCTGAAGGTACAGATCTGAGTGACGGAGATACGTGCCAAGGAACGACAGAGCAAGACCGGAACCAGGAAGTAAGGGAACAGGTGGGGTGTGTCTGCTCCAGGCCTCAGCAGGAACCAAGTCTGGCGGCCCCTGGACCTTGAACCTCTGTCTACCGGGAGCACAGGGCAATGCTCTTCTGGGGTTCATCCTGCCAACTTGGGGTACTTTGCAACAGCAGTGCCTGGTAACCACAAGCTGTGCTTTCATTATAACCTTGCCTCGCTACGTATTGTTATTAAGTATGAAATGACCAATTAAACAAATATGACAAATGCAAATCAAGGTAGAAGACAGGAAAGTAAGCTCAGGAATTAATTGATCAATTAATAGTGCCCTTTTGCATTTTAAATGCATAGGAATGAGCTCATTAGCTTTTCCCTAAATGCTTACACTAACACCAGTTAGACATTAGCCACCACATCCCTTCTTGTTTTGATCTTGCTTTTGTCTGCCAAATACATTTATTAAATCTGAAGCTAAACGAGGTTTCTAAAGCTCCACCTGGCAAGAAAAGAGTTTAACAGCCTACCAAGTAATATTTTTAAAATCTTTGATCAGAAAAACTCAATATCTCTACACCCCTCTATTTTAAAACTGCATGTAACTGTCAAGGCGAGTAAGATTACAGATCAGATATTGTCAAACTTCTGCCCTGTCTGGTGATGAGATTTTATCAAGGTGAAGCTCTTCAATTTCTCCCTCTCCCTCCCTCTCTGCCTTTCTCCCTCTATCTCTCTCTTGTAAGTGGGAAATGCAATACAAGGCCTTCAGGCTGGGAGCGATGCTTTATAAAAACATGAAAAAAGGGGAAGAGGGGACTTTCTATCTCAGCAAACTCCAAGTCTTGTCACTGTATCCCAGCCCAAGCAACCTGGTCAGAGCAGGCAGAGGGCACTAGAGGCAGGGACTACAGTCTCAGAGGCTTCAGTTGCACAGCTTCAGCACAGCTGGCGGGGGGGGGGGGGGGTCTCAGCATCTTCGAGCTGATCTGATACAGCTGTACACTTGGTCGTCTCCTGCTCAGGCGTCCATCTTTGAAAGGTAAGGATGCTGGTGCGTTGGAGATGCTGTGTTCATTCACAGTGGTGGAGAAGGATGGCAGAACTTGAGAATATTCATCAGTAGAAGTGTTGGTAGTAGCGCAGGGATGTTACTGCTTCTTTGAAAAATACTCTTTTGTTTTCATTTAGTTTTAGATCTCAGAATGAGGAGGTAGCATGGAAAGGTGGCTCTCAAGGTTAAAATGCCATCCTTCGGTTCTCACCCATTTCTTATACAAATGGCCCATGACTCTGAAAGACCTATCAAGAGGGAGTTCTAGGTCACGTTCAAAAACTTGAGCTTCTGCCCAAAGGAGACCTCAATACTTGTACAAAGGGACAACTGCACCCGGATGTTCACTGCAGCACTATTTACAATTGCAAGGACATGGAAACAACCCAAATGTCCCAAGACAGACGAATGATGGGAAAATGTGGTCTATATGCACAATGGAATATAACTCATCAATTAAAAATGATAAATTTGATGAATTTGAGACAACATGGATGGACCTAGAAGAAATCCTATTAACAGAAACAAGTCAGAAAGAAAAAGACAGAAACCTAATGGCTTCACTAATATATGGGGCATAAAAAATAAACAAATGGCCAGAGGAAAAGTCAAAACAAACTAACAACCAAACTAAGGTACACAACTGGGGGTGGGGGAATGGTAGGAGTGATCAGGGAGGGGAGGTGGTGGGTGAACCCCATATATATATATATATATATATATATGAAAAATGCAGATAGATATATAGATAGATAGATATTTTAAAAATCTTGAGCTTAAGCATATAAATCATGAAAGACCATTACAAATATTTAAGCTCAGGGATGAACTAAGAAACGGTGCCCGATCTTCTGCTGGCACCATGAGGGGAGGGTTTATTTTGGGTTAAAAACAACAGCAGATTTCCCTGAATCAGACGAATGAAAAGAACATTTCAAAGTCAAAACTGAAGTTATAATAAGACTATATCATTCTCCCCTGTATTTGACTTTCTAAGTATCCACAGGGTAGTTTCTTCTGTTTTCTTGACACTGACTTTCCAAATGTATCCATCCTCTTCTCTTCTTAATTATCTCACATATTTCATGGAGTCCCATCACGAAGAAATAGCCTCTCTAGCTTGGATTCCATCCTCCCTTCCATTTCATAGTTGCAATAAAAACCACATGCCATGTCAGCGATACATGCATCTGTATTCCCACTCCCTATGTCCTTGCTCTTCCCTAGTCTCTTATAATAAGACTCTGAATGTGCAGACCTCTTCCAAGTACTTCCAACTCCAAGCATTTCTAACATTGTTGCCAAGAGTCATCTCTCCCCCCTCTAACTCACACTTGATTTTGCATTTTCCTATATGAAAATCATTTATCATGTCCTAAAGGTCCATTTTCCATGTGTCAGCACCAGCTCTTTTAATGGCTCCGGATAATGCACACTCTGTTCTAATCATATCAACCCTCAGCCCTCCGCAGAATTCGATAGTGCGTGCCCGATACCCCCATGTTTTTATCACACTGGCTTTTCTCCTGTTCTGTATTTCCCCTCCTCTTTGGCATGTAAAATGGTCCTTCAGGAAAAAAACAAAAAACAAACAAAAAAAAAACTTGAAAGAAATATTTCATGCAAATCCTTGTGGAGCTTTTCAGTAAGTAAACAGAATACTGAGCCTCCTTCCTCTCCTCAAGATGCTCAAGGATGAATTATCCATGGTGACTGTGTCAGGTGGCACCGAAAAGGAAAATTAAGGTTGTAGATGAAGTAAGAGTACTAATCAGTGGACCTAGAGTGGAGAAATGACCTTGAATTACCTTGAGTGTGGTCGAAGTACTTACACAGGTCCTCATCTGTGCAGGATGGCAGCAGATGGAGAGTCAAAGAGATGACTTGTGAAAAGGTCTTGGCTCAGTGTTGCTGGTTGTAACCTGGAAGAATGTGGCCACAGCAAAGGGTGGGAGAAAGCCTAGGAGTGGAAAAGGCAGAAAAGGTTTCTCCTCTCCAAGACCATGGAAAGAATTCCAACTTGGGGACAATGAGATTTCAGTCACTTCACTTTGAGATTTCAGTCACTTCATCCAGAATTCTGACCTTCAAAATCATCAGAGAATAAATGTATGTTATCTAAGTCACCGCTTGTGGTGATTTCTTTCAGCAGTAATAGCCAGCTAGTACCACGGCAAATATATATCTCTTCTTTCAAGATGAGAAAATATTCAGACAGAAGCCTGTTCCTGTCCTGAGGGCTTTCTACAGTCTTCGTTTCATCTTTGCCAAGGTAATAGACCCTATCATTCTCACCTTACAGTATTTTGTTTGATTTAAGAAGATACGTTATTTTTTATCATGCTAACCTTGGTTTGCGAGGCGACATGTCCCAGAGGGCAGGCAGACACCTCTTTAGCTCCATGTGGGCACGCACCCCCAGCACCAACCCCACCTCCACCACCATCCATTGGGTTCCCCCACAGGTTGCTCCCTACCATTTCCCTCTTCCTGCTGTGACCTTAATTCTGCAGTTAGATTTCTAGGGTACGTTTTGGTTTCACTTATTTTCTGTTTGTTTTGTTTCTCCGTGTTCCTCCTACTCGTGCAATCATCCAGCATTTGTCTTCTTCGGACTCATTCTCCTATATTTCTCACTTTAACGATAAGAAAACCATCACTCACAAGGTTTCTGTACTTATCATTATCACTGAACTAGGTGCAGAGCCAGGCATGGAAGCAGACAAAAGGTAGAAATGATCTTCTTTTGAACCTGATTCTCTTTCATCCATTCCAGGCTACCACTCTCCCCAAATACTCAATATTTCCCAGTTACACTTTCTTATTCCATAATCACCACTGAGGATGCTGTGTTAAGTTCAATGGCCTGCTCAAGCTCAGACAGCTGGCTCTTCTCAACCCAGCCACCATGGTATTCCCATCATGCACTGTTTCCACCAGGGAGAACCAGTAACCTAAAAACCTGGCTTGCCAGCCATGGCCCAGATGCCTCCTGCTGGCAGCACTACATAGGGAACTAAGGAGCCCAGATCTGCTTCCCATCATCTTTGATGGAAAATGGTTGTAAGGTACACTGTTGGCATTAACTCCCCCCTTCTCCATCATGAAGCAATAGCTGAACTTTGAAACACATTAAAAGCAGGCAAACTAATTTAATGGTTACCCACGTTTTTATTCTGCTGGCTGTGAAGCATTTTTACACAGCTGCTAAGACATTTTGGCAAGATACGTCTGTGTGTCTTTCCTTTGGGTATAATGCAATGCAGATGCTCCCAGAAGTCCTATCTATTTCCTCTAACAGTCACTTCACCATTCTTCTCCCACCTACTTTCTGAAAGAAGGGAGAAAGCTATAATCATCTGAGAATATGTGTTTAAAGAGCATGAAACCAGGAAAATCATCTTTTACCCATAACTTTTTTCCAGTTATTTTTCTCAGTATTCTTCAGTTCTTTGATGATTCGTTAGCAGCATAATTATCAGAAACTTATATCTATTGAACTAGTGAATTAAAAAGATATCATTAGCTCCAATTTGTATTAGAGAAGTAATAAGTATTGTTAATATCTATAGACAAGGAATAAGCCAGTCAAGGTTTTGAGGCTTTGTGCTTTGGAGGCCACCTAGACTTAGAGAAATCACTGCATTTCCAGGAATGAAAGAGGCATGTGAAGAGGAAATTCCATAACTCTGAGGGATTTGAAAGTGCTGAAAAAGGCTGCCGTTGAGAAATGGAAACTTGGAATTGCAAATCCAACTGGTACATGCTTTCCTTCCCTCAATTCCAGTGTGCTGCTGCATTAACCAGTGTATTAAACCATGCTTGCGGAAACTGTTCTGAAGATGAGATGTAAATATTGACAGACCAGGACATTATGAGGCAGAGATCTTCCTTTTGTAGATCTTGATTATTGGCTGGAATTATTGATGAGTTTTCATGATGAGAGAAAATGGAATCATGAGAAAATAAACCTGAATGCCATCTTTTCTAAATTCAACTGAGACTGAATTCAAACCCAGACATTCAAAGGTAGGAAAAGCCCAATGTCTGAAGATGCTTGAGATGCTGGAACTCTGAGACAAACAGTGCTTTTGAAAAGATCAGGTTTATGTGAATAATGATCTGTTACAAAAGTAATGTTTTCATTCTTCATCTGCAAAAGAGAGAAAGGGATGAGGAAGGATGGAAGGAAGGAAAGAAAGAAGGATGGATGTATGGAAGGAAGGAGGCAAGGAAAGAAGGAAGGAAAAAAGGAAGTAGTAGGGAGGGAAGGAAGAGAGAGAGAGGAGGGAGGGAGGAGGAGAAGAGAGTGGGGGAAGGAAGGGGGAAGAGGGAGGGTAGGGTAGGGTCACAGAGTAGAGTATCAGGGTAAGGGGGAGGTTCAGATGACACTGGATCCACAGAATTTAGGAGCCCTCCCTGCTGCCATACAAAGTCCAGCATCCTCGGTTCCCTTGGAGATTGAAAGTGTTTTGCTGGAAAATAGGAACCTCAGTTGCCCCCCCACCGCCCACCCCTTATGCCCTGGAGAAGACCCAGCATCTGGCAACCATCTCTGTCCAAAGTTGCTTTCTGACCTGCACGTAATCAAAGGGTGGCAGCAGGGTAAACCTGCTGGTCATGTAGGACGAGGTGGCTGGTGACCGGAGCACAAAACCTGGGCATTTAGCAAAAGGCAATCGTTGTCAAACCAGCTCGCTGTGAATTTCCTCTTGTGATGCTTCCTAGATGCTCTAAGCTGCTATTCACACCAGCTCTAAGGTGGTTCCTATGGTTGACTCTACGGATAGAGAGATGATCGGTTGTCTCGTTGCTAAACAACAAAGACTGATGAAAAAGAACCACCACCAGATCACAGGCTAGAGTTATCGAAAAGCATCTGTGTGCTTATTAGTAAACCGCAAGGAGAAACACACAGGTGCCATGTCTGGGTAGTTGAGACACTAGCCAACCCACACTGAGGAGCTGATGAATGAGGGGGGCTTATGACGACAGGCATTTACACTTGGTAATTGTGTTGAGTTTTCTGATCTCCATTCAGGAAGGTGCTGGTCTTTCACCTCAATTTTCTCCATACGAAGAAAGCAAGATGATGAGAATAAAATAACCTCTACAAAGTCCAACATTTGTTAAATCATAAATATGGTATTTTAACTGAACCAGCCTGGCTCATAAAGTTATTTTCCTTATTTTTCTGTTTCTCAGGACCTGTCTCGGGTGGTGAAAAAATCAAATCAAATCTGCAAAATGGAGACCAGTAATCACACTTTGAAGTTTTATGGTGCTCACATGTACATAGTAGCTAAAGCTAATACTGAGTTCTGACAATATTTTCAACTAGTTTTAAAATAGGTGCAGTCCCAAACAGAGTGGGCCCTGAATGACTTCTAGCCAACTTCAATAATTATGGAATGATAGCCAATATTGTTTCAGCTCTACCCACTTCCCGCCCCCGGTTGTTTTGAAGAAATTCCCAGACATCTAACCATATTTGAAGATATCGTTAGCGGGAAGTTTTACAGAGATCCAGGTGTGAAGTCTGGAAGAACAGAGGTTGGCAGGCACCTAAAAGAACACAAAAGCAAGGCCGGGGGTTTCAGGAGGATCTGGAAGTTTTCTAGCCCAGAGGGCATGTGCCAAACGCAGCCAAGTGGGTCCACAGGAGATTCCGCTGGACACAAAGCAGTTTCTCCCATCCTTCTGGGTCCTTCTTGGGCTGGAAGAGGCATCACAACAATGTCAGCTGGTGAGTTAAGGAAAAGTGACCACTGTCATCACACATGTGAAGAGTTCACATGGCTGTCAATTCTAAACAACGATGGTTCAGGACCAGGGATATTTATCCTGCATTTTAGGACCTGGGGCATCAAGGAAAGGTGGACACTCTACATGGCAGACAAGAAAGGGGGCTCTCCTTGACTCTGAGACAGAGGACTTGTTCACTGGTGACCCTACTGCTGGAGTAGAACCCCAAACTGCTTCCTTCTGGGTCATAGGAAGGGGAGCCCAAATGCTTCTTTGGCTAGGAAGAGGGTAGACATTTGGGTTATGATGATCTCCTCTTTGACTGAGCTGAACAAAGGACTTGGGCAAGAACAGAAACTTCCCCAGGTCCCAGGAACCCACTGCTCTCAGGAAAAACAATCTGCCTCCTCCAAGCAGCGTCCATAATCCCCCACTGCTTTCTTGTTCACATAGCCAGGCACCAGGGTGCCTTTTCTAGACATTTTAAGGAAGACCTAGCTGCCCCCTGCGGGAGATCCCCCAAGCCTCCAGGGACAGACACAGCTTGAAGTAAGTCAGCAGTGATGAGAAATACAGCCCTTGACTAAGTAAATACCCATTCTGTGAAGCTGGCCAGCCCAGCAGGCCTTCTGCCTCAAGAGTGTCTCCCTCCCCCACGTAGTTTTGCCTCCAGCAAAGCTGGAGTTGGATGACCTGTCATCACTTAACGAGCTGTGCATCCTGCTCAAGCGGCTGCTGCAAGGGTAGAAATGAAGGTGGTCATTGCTTGCTTCCAAATTCTTTGTGATGCTTAGAACAAGAAGTTTTGGCACGAGGAAGATGTCACCCTTGATGATTCCTGGCATGATTGTGAGGTCCACTACAAGGAGAGTTTGACACTGTGATTTGAAATGACAAAGGGAAGGGAACTGTGAGTTCTGCCTGGATGTGCCCCCCCCCCACCTTACTATCCTAACAGCATCCTTGGAAACTGTCACCCTGTGTGGGGTGCTAAGTGGAGAAGCAGGTGGGACAAGCATGTCACAGCTATTTAAGTGCCTGGAGTTCTGAGGAGACAAGGTTTCAGCTAACCTCTGACTGTCCACTGATCCAAGCACCGATGGCTTCCCTCACAGTGAGTGAACCCTGCACATGCGAGAGACCTAAGTGGCTTTAGATCTCTATTTCTGCAGGAAGGAGGAATAGGTATAATTTTGAGCATCTGATTTTGAAGTCCAGATGCTGTTCTCATGGGTAGAACATCCCTTCTGGATGACTGGCTCCATAACCAATTTGCAGGTGAAAGATTTCTGTAATGAAAACGATAAAAGAAAAGTGAATTTTAAAAATAGACACCATTTTAGGGTGGCATGCTGAGGAAGGAAGACTGAACAGTGAGAGGATCTCGAGACTAAACATGCAAATATAATGTAGATAATCCCAGTGACAGCACAACTCTACTTGTTGTACGGTACTTAGAGTGGACATGGCAATCATTTTCATATCAAATCAACTCCAAAAAGAACCATCACTTTAGATTAATAGCCTATTTTGAAAGTGAAGGAAATGAACTTAAAGTTGTCAACTTAAGTAACAGAAATACTCCTGTGAAATTCTTTAGATAAGTGGCAATTTGCATTCAAATCCTATGTGCAACACGTATCTTTCTTTCAGGGAAAAGAAGACTGATTAAAATCAGACAACTGCATTCTGAAATCATTAGCAGATGAGCTAAGCAAAATGCAGTTTGTGGTCAACTATGTGACAATGATAAGGAGGATGGTGAAGTTACCAGATTTAAAAGTATGCACAAATTAGCACTGGTAGAAATAGCTGCATTCTTCTACTGTTTTTTTTTTAAATACCAGATCTTGTAATTGATTATATGTAATTAATACAATCTATTTAATTAGTCGTTCTATAACCATACGATTAATTAATACAAACGGGTTCAATTTCTTTCCTTATTTTTAAAATTAAGGTAATAGTAGCATGCGAGAGCTTCTGCTTCGTATTATTAAACGTCTTGAAGAAAACATTCAATTGCTAAATTCAGCACTAAGAAAACTTGGCCCTGTGGGAATCGATCATCCCATACTGTTCACAGAAGACTGGACTCATTATCCGCGCTAAGAATACAAGGGAAATGTCTTTGAAATTCAAGCACTGCTTTGGTTTGTTTTAAGTCACGATCTCACATGGATTACGATGTGATCTTTGGGAATTTCGCGGAGGCAAAATGTGGTGCTTGCTTTTGAAAGGCACTGCTGGGGCCAAGATAAATGAATTTTCATATAAATGCCCGGGGAGCTCTGAAATGTATGTTAACAAGCGGAAATGCATTATCGGGAGCGCTATCACGCCAAAGCCCAAAGAAGCTGCTACTAATTGGAAAGTTGAATGTGCACCGGATTGAATGGAAAGGGGTGCAAAAAACAGTGGCCCTTCGCTCATCTGCGCGCCTGTAATGAAGTACGTTGACGTCATGATATGCATTTATCTTAATCTTCTGCAACACGTCCTGTTCAAACTACGGGGCAGGGGGAGGATAAAGAGTTGCCACCGATTGGATTTCCTCCTAATTTTACCAAAGTTACTTAAGTTATCCACGTTGCTGCTTCCACTTGAGATTAGCCTGCATTTGTGCTCTATTGGAGATTGTTTAGTAACAGAACTTTAGGTAAACTATTTCCATTATACCTCATCCCATCCATCGCAAACCAGTGACAGGCAGCCAATCAAGAGGCCAGATGCATCCACTCACATGGGTGGTAGTTGCTATCAGGTGGCATACCTGAACCTGCTGTTACCTGCACCTACAAACCCTGGGGGCTGTGATGTTAATCAGAAGAAATCACAAAGAAGAAAATTCAGCTCATATTAAGATCTCCACTTTCTCTCTTTTAGTGGTCCATGCTAATCTGATCAATAATGGCATCTGATGTGGCATTCATTGATATCTTGTCACTGATGAGAGAGATCTCATCTCTCTGGAAATCCTTCCTTTCTATCTGTTGCACATTCAACTCTCATGACCTGACCGTTTCTCCCCAAAGTTTCTACTTGTACAATTTCCCCTGCTTCAGTCTCTCTTCTTTAACCCATGTGTTTTAGAAAGAAAAGTAAAGTCTTCCAACATGCATGAACTAAACCTACATTCAAGTTCAAAAAGAACAAAGTTCTTTGGTACTGAATATAAAGGATAACTCAGACTCACCTCCAAGTCCACTCAAAGAGTATTCTTACTAAAATTGCCAGAAAGACACAATTATAACTGTGTCCCATCGGCTGGACCCTGAGGGCAATTTCATAGTGAGGATCCACTGAAACATGAAAACAGATGTACAGTCCAAGGTGTGAAAGTAACTCTTTCTATTGGCATAGAAAAGCTTCTACAGGAACTCTAATAATATCTTATGTCAATTAGCAACAGTGGCTTGTTATTATAATGAACATTTCTAATACAAATACTTTATTAAATTAAAGGGTAAGTAAAAGCTGAAAATCCCGCATCACTGTTGCCTACCTAATTTGAAAGGTGTTATGGCTGCCGTTCAATAACATACGTTGGTATCCACACCAGCATTTGTGGTTGCTCGTTCGTTTTGTGGATCTGGGCCTTTCTTACCGGTGTGAGACAGTATCTCACTGTGGTTTTGATGGGCATTTCCCTGGTTATTCATGATGCTGAGCATTTTCCAAGTGCCTATTTACTCTGGCAATGTTGTCTTTCTCTGTCTCACTGCAGAAGGGTCCATTTCAGGAGGAACTGAGCTCAGTCGCGCTCAGCATGTTCCCAGTGGCCTGATGGACAAGCAGGACCTAGGCCACAGCCCTGAGAAGCACCGTGTCGCTGCGCTCTCACACAGCAGCAAACACCACCAGGGAGGAAACGCTTGAAGGCAAATAGCGCTTTGTTCCAGGGCAGGCTCCACTGACATCAGAGAGCCTTTCACCTGGTGGCTGCTGCTCTGTGTGGCATCTCCTGTCTTGTGCCAATGGCATCTGATTTCAAGCGCAGGTGGTAGGTGAGGGGTGAGTGGGTGTGAGGAGCCAGGCTCATCGACGTGCTTGCGACACGCCTACCCAGCGTTTTTGGTTGGGAAAGACACGTTGGCTATCACGAGGACATTGCTACATCTCCCCTGCGAGCCAGCTCCTGGATGAACCTCACAACAGGCTGGCTCGGGGCCAAGTCAGCTCAGACACTGAGCAAAGGTGAGCTTGCAGGATTACCTCTGCTCTTGCTGCCCGGGGCCCCGCCTTCTCTAGGAGGGGAAAGGGATTTGTGGGAGCAGAGGTTCTGTGGGGGTGCTCCTTCACCTTTGCTTCCTACCCCTGAGCTTACCACCAGGTGAGACAAGAGGTCACCGTCCTCTCCTACCTTGCCTCTAAGGCGCTCCCTTCTAGCAGATGTCAGAACAGTCACAAGTGAGATGTGTTTTTTTCTCTTGAGAAACTGTCACCTGGAGCAGGAGAATCTTTCTCTGTAGCTGCTAGATTCATGTGTTTGTTTACCTCGTTGCACACATGGGCTACTTAAGGAGAAATGGGTTCATGGAGACACAGAGATGTGGAAGACCTGGTATCAAGTTGATGAGGAAACAGCGATGTCCACATCATCTCTTAATTTCCTCTACACGACTGGACACTTGAGGTCGCCTTTCATCCATGGTTCATGGAGGTCCTTTCCTCAGTAGAGGCACATTAACCCCTAGTGTGCCATTGGACCTTAAACCATCCAGGAAGGATGGTTTCCTCTACATACAGTTTCTCAGAACAACTGCCATCACCCCTCGGCCCCCTCCCCCAATATCAGATGAGTGTCACAGTGTGTTGGCTGATTTAGCAGTATCTGTGCTGATGGTATCCATGGCCCCTGACATATATGACATTTTTCTGTCTACTGGTCACCTGTGAGGCAGGCAGAAGTTGAGCCTGATGGATGGTTCACTAAGTCCACCCCCCCACCCTGCCCACCCAGAGCCAAGAGCATCCAGGAAGACACTTTGCTTCAGCAAACAATCTGCTTAACTTTTTGCTTCCTTCTTCCCTGCTTTGCCGCGACCTTTACTCTGACGGCCATTCTGACTTGCTCTCTTTGTCCAAGAGCTAAGCACCAACTTGCATTTCTTGGACTTGATCTCACCACTCCCACACGTGCTCACTAACCACGATTCTCCTTTACTGGGGAATGTTCACCTCTAAAGTGATCAATCACAAAAGAATCTACATCAGCAGGTTGATGTGTGTCTGAGAACGCACTCTACACTCATGAACGGAACATGAAAATCCCGTGCATAAACCAATAAGTCTAGTTTTCAAATGAGAAATCAAATAGTGGGAGCAACTTTCCAAAGTCTGCAGTTGGGCGAGTCAACATTTCCATTTGATTTCACCCACGAAATGCCATTTGGTTTGCATCTGTCTTGCTTTGTGCAAATAACACCAACTTTTACAAAAGTGCTCTTTATGCATGACTGGGAAATACATTTAATAGCGACCAATAACAATATTTTCCAAATATTTAAGGTCTAAGCTTTGCTTTAGATTTCAGATACTGATGACGAAATGCTCCAGTGCTGTTTTCAGATCAGTCGTTCCTGCTGGGAGCCCGATACCACACAGATAACGCGAGTGCTCTGAGGACGGGAAGGAGGAAAAAGGCATGTGGAACCCTGGTCATGTTGCCATTATTGTCCAGGGCCCATGAGGCCAGCAGGAAGCTAGCAGAGGCTGCTCTTCCCAGGAGGGAGAACCCAGGTGCGGGCAGCCTGCTATAGATGACACAGTCCCCAGGGTGGGGGGGTGGCAGAAGGCTGTGGGTCAGAACCTCTGAAAGCCTCATACATACTTCTGCTTGGATGCTGATGGGCCGGGGAGGTCACAGAAAGGCTGTGAAGGGAGCGATGGACTCTCACCTTGAAATAATGCAGAGGGTGATAGATGGGGATCTACTACTGGGGGCTCACACAGGGATCAGAGAAAACAGGACATTCCTCAATCCAGGCTGGAAAAGACGGTCCTGCACCAAGCCAGGTCAAAGGTTCAGTGACGCGGGGATGACGGCAGGGGCAAAAGTGGAAGGGTGGGCCCTGCGGATCATTGGAACAGTTTCAATGAGGACAGGATGGTAATGAAGGGTGGCATGGGAACTCATTTTGAAGGGGTGGGAGAGCTGGCAAGGCTGCGACTGGTTGTCACTCAGTGATAATGATAATGAGGAGCAGTCTGCTGGCTGAGGAGAGATGTGGAACACCAAAACCGATCAGAGATACGCCATAGATAAAGGAACACTTTTATCTATTCCTCCCCCCTACCCTGGCACAGTAGAGATGGTTACTGCTGAGTCTCTTATCTGTGATGACAGCCCCCTAGCCTCCAAGGAATGTTCCATCAAAGAAAGAGACATGTTCCTGAAAGATAAAGGTGTTTACCACCACAGGTGTTTTTCCTGTTGGGTGATGAATCCCCCATCTTCCTACCCTCACGTGCTACACACCACGAGATCCTGGTATTTTCTTTTCCTTATTGCTTCATGGTGATCGTTCCTTTGCCAAGGTATATAAGGGGACCCTAAACTCAAAATAAGTGTGTTCAATGCATGTTCACTGTGTCCTGATCTGTGATGTGAGTTCACCTCTCAGATCATTATCGCTATTGTCCTTCTGTTCCTTTCCCACCCATGGCTTCCAACAGAGAGACCCTGGAGTCATCATCCTTTTCCGTCCTCTGCCAGCTCATCCACAAGTTGCTCTCAGCACCTTTGGGTTCTCTTTCCATTATGCTTTTACAGGTGACAACTTTCTTTCAAAAGGACCCATTTTTGGAATTTCATTTTCGCTTTGCCTGGACCTCATGTTCCATTCTCTCTTCTTTCCACTTCCCAAACATTCCATCCCCATATTCATTCTAATGCCTGCAGTTTTGCCCTTTTTGCTTTCTTCTAAAGCTATGCATGCCCTTCCCTTGCAGTGTTCTTTCTTCCCAATATGTTAGAACTTAGTGTGTTGTCATCAACATAATGTTTGCCCTCCATTCAAGCTCTGCTTTTGACCAAAGATCTACTTTCAGTTCCTTTCTTATTGATTCAGGTAATGATCAGAGAATGTCTGTGCAAGGGGATGGTGATGGATTAAGGAGAAAATATGTACATTAGTTTCCTTTGGTTATGTTTCCACAAGTTACTGGCCTATTTCTGTGTCTATCACTTCTCAGTTGTGTTTCAGATTCGGTAAAATTGCAGGTTTTCAGTTCATTCCAGATGGTCTGTATCATCTAACTTTCTTTATATTTTCTCATACCTTGTCTTCCCCCACACTCTTCAAAAGATAAATCATAAGCCCTCACATTTCACTTAAAATAAAACATAAGAATTTAAGTCAAATAGCGTCATTCACTCTTTGGAAAGGACCATAAATTGTGTTTCATGAGGGTCGTGAATTACACTGAAAGGTAACCAGGCAGTTCTTACCTTCGAACATAATTTGTGATTTCAGGCAAGTTTCTTCCTCCGACAGACAGACTTGGCTTCTGTGCGGAGAATGTGGTGAGGCTGGGAGATGCTGCCTCCTATTGCCAAGGTTTCAGGGACAATGAAAGCTGCTGATCAGCCCTGAGATGAAAGATGAGGACAGAGGACCCCATCCTAACACGTAGGGACCGGTTCTGCCCAGCAAAGCCCAGGCCAACTGATGACAGTGCCTTCTAAACAGAGCATGTGCTGGTAGAGATACTAGCCCTAGGCACAACCCCATTTTTCCAAGAAGACACGGTGCTTTCCATACATAAACTTCATATACTCCATACAATGCACCCTACTGTATGCTATGCTATGCTACTCTACAGTACTATTATAGACATCACACTATACAGTCCTGTACTGCACTATAATATAATATACTATACTACACGACACGACACGACACACAACACTACACTATACTATACTATCCATAACTCCTATGTATAAAAATAGTCTAAACAATAATTAAAAGATAGAATGGATTGGATTTTAAATCCAATGGTTGGAATGGATTTTAAAACTATGTATTATCTGAAAAAACAAAACAAAAACTCACTTTCAATATGCCGCCTAGATGCCCAAGGAGGTTAGATATAAAGGAATGAATAGAACAAGAAGCAACCAGTGAGACTTTGTTGGAAAACTTGGGACAGAAGATGAGGGTATAAAGTACAAATGTTGGTAAGTAATAATGGTGCATTATTTACCTGAGGGAATGCATTGCACTTGTGCAAGATGCTGATAAGCGACACTGCTTACAGTGTGCATGAGAGCTTTCTCTCTGCTGTCAGCTTTTGTCATCTAAAAGTACTCGGGCATGAAATATTTATTAAAATTCTGCCAGAAGTTTGGTTTGTTAAATACGGATGGTTGGAAACTAATATTGAATGATATCAGGTAGGCATGTACAGCTGATAATCAGATCTTAAGTGCAAAAATATTGAATTGTGCATAGGGTTTTCATAAATATATAACTATTATTAAAAACTTGTATAATTCAAATTCACATGGAAGGCTGTTCTTTGTCTATTATGACATGAGAAGAGCTGTCATTGAGACATATGAAGACTGGTGATATGTCAGAACCAAAATGCATCCATATCCTGGTCTATGACTAGCAGAAAACCTTCAATTCCAATCTGAGGGTAACCAGAGCCTTGTCAGCTGTATTATGTTGAAGCAATGTATGTTTAATAATTAAGAGATTAAGAATCAAGACGATTGTAGAAAATTGGGGAGTCATCATAAAAAATTATAGAAGCAGCCAGAAATCACCCTCATGTCAGGGGAAGGGAGCTCAGATTCATTACTACAAATTCACACAAAATTAAAATGTTGTTTCTCTCTTACTAAGCTTACAGAATTTGAAAAATACAATGATGTACTTTGTCGGTGATACTATAGGGAAAGTGTCCAAGTCCTATATTTCTGTGGGCAGTTTTCTCTTCTGGAGAGCTTTGGCCAAGGACAACAAACTAATTATGCTTCTTCTGATCAACCCCATTTTGAAGAATGTGTCCTGATGCTTTTTCTCCAATAATGCAAAAACACAATTCTGAGGTTTATTCATTATCATGTTTTTTTGAATGTAATATATTGAAGGGTAGTCACATGATAGAATAGTTGGAAAAATGCTGTAGTGTCCACATGATGGAATACTATGCATCTGTTAAAAGAAAGAGGATGATATTAGTGAACTGTTAAAAAGTAATTTCTTGATCATGCACTTTATTGAAGTAAAACAACATGTAAAGAGCATATGTCATGTTACCTTATACTTTAGAAAGAAATGGGTTTAGAAAACATAAATATAACACACATATTATATTTATATAGTATAATATAGGTGTATGTGTTTGTAAAATGGTGAAATTTATAATCTGAAGAGAAATCAGAGTGTGTGTATGTAAGTAAATATATATATATGTAATATGTGTGTATGTATGTATGTATGTATGCATGTATGTAAAATATAGAGTGGGCAATCCAGAAAATGAGATGTTTGATAGCTAGCTAGCTAGCTAGCTAAACAGGTACATAGATAGAGATAGAGGAAAGTGTTAACTAATAGGAGGGGATGGATGTTTAAAGGGGCTAAGGAAAAATTGAAATTTTCCCAACTTCTCATTGATTTACAGGTTATTTGCAAAGCCTTGCCTCTCTAGCAAGAATCTTACCCCCGCACACTATCTTAGCTTCCAAAGGAGGAGAAGGGGGCTCATCCTACTCACTGTGGACAGTGGCTGACTGTTGAGAAATTGAAGACCACAGGAGGACATGTCTAACCATCAGAGAAATGAACTGAAATTCTCAGCGACTCACTTGGGAGCTTGGTGGCACCAATCTAGTTATGTGGTCACTGAGAGTCTCAGGTTGGCTCTCTTACATCTTCAGAGTAAAAAAAAATCTCTGGTGGTCCTTGCCAGCATCTAGTGGAAGGGTTCATGGTTTCTTGGGTAATCTTGACAGCATCCGGGAGACTTGACACCATGCCCATGACAGCCCTCTGGGCCAGACCCTGGGCCACTAACCACCAGTAACAGGTGAACACAAGCTTGGAGAGAAAGTTAAAACAGCCTGCATGAGGTTAGTGAATAATCTAAGAGGGAAGAGTGGAGGAGATGAGCTAAAACCCAGACAATGCTTTTCAAATTCAAAGTCTTCGCCATTAATCACCGCCAAGACTAGAACTTAGTAGGGGCTCAGGAAATCCTTGACTTTCGAAGCAGAGTCTGCATATGATTCACAACCTGAGGCACTGCAGGCTGCTGGCTTCCCAGCTCTGTCACCTGGGCTCTGAGAAAAGCATGAGTCAATCAACCCTTCTGTGCTTAGTGTTTATCTGAAAGATCACGGCCAGGGAACAAACCTGCTTGGAGCATTCACTGAGCTAAAGTAAATCCATGACACATTTCAAACATGTCTTCCCAATTCTCTCGCCTGGTATTACCAACTATAACACACGTGCTTGATTTCACCAATTTTAGTTTTCACTTGTCCGCACATTGATTCATTCATCTTTCTCTTGCATGATGATTACACAAAATGTCTATTAAGTAAATATGCATGATGTAAATGCCTGAGCATCTCTTCAGTAATGTTTCCACATACTTCTGTCTCTCTGTCTGAAGAGCACACACTGAAGCGTGACCAGTGAGATGTGGGGAAGCCATGGCCGGTGGCGTTTGCTTGCCTGCAAGACACTTCTAACTCTGTGATCTACTAGTGAACTGTTTCATTTACGTGGACTCTTGAGAGGTGACAATGAAGAGAACTTCCTGCTAACTTATAAGAGAAATGATACATCGGCCATAACTAAACTTTCCTTTGGAGTAGCTGAAATTTTAGGGTTATTTTCACCCTCTGCCCAAGCTCTGTCTTGACTGAATTATTGCCGGATGAAATTGTCCAACTTGGCACAAGCTACCCTCACCTGAATGATCTATTTCACAGAACAGAGAACAAGGAAACCTTCCTCAGCGACACCATCATGAATTATTTCTGCACAGATTAACACAACGACAGACTGCACACCCCCCTGTAAGAGATGGTTCATTTACATCGCAATCGCCTATTTGAAAAATATAAATATGTAGCAGGATGAGTTTGGGGATGAAAATGTAACTGGGGCTTCCTCACAGTTCCCCTTGCATTTTAAGGCATGTAAAAACCACAGAGTAACGCAGGAGCACAGAGAATACAGATGTCAAGTTCTGAAACAGAACTTTGATAGTTCCCTGAGTCCAGTCTGCACATCCTTCTGCGGCAGGGATCTTGTTGTGGATGATTTCTCTCCCCTCCCTACTTCATATCTGCCTGAGGACACAGATGCTGGGCAGTGAAGTGACATCACTGTCACTGTCTTATTGTTTTGAAATTCACAAATGCGAAGCCATGTGAATAGGACAGCACACATGCATCCTTCTAGCCACAGCATATTGCTTGGATTTAGAGTACTGTTGCAACCCACATGCTTAGCATTAACTTCCCTTTTACTAACACACACACACACATCCACACACATGGGTCTTTGGTTCTCAGGATTGTGAAGTCATGCAGGAAGATGACCATGTCTCATTAATCAGTTACATCGCATTACAGTGATCTTCATTCTCACCTGACTTTAGTGCCTAATGAATGTTTATTTTTGAAGTAGCTTTAAGTCCCTCTGCACTCCCTCCAGAATCTGCTTCCTCCTAGTAGACTGACCATGGCTGCAGTGAATCTGTTCAGCAGTATTTTTAATGAGGATGGTGAAATATTAACCTCTTAATTGGGACTAGGGACACAGCTGTGAGAAATCATATACTCACACCTCTGCGCATTCTATCAGCTCAGTTCCATGAAACAAAATGAACGCTCCTTTGCCACAGGCATGCTGAAGCCATATAAATGCCACAATCCGGCAGGGATTGGAGGCCTGTGCTTGAGGAATCCAACTTTACCCAGCGCGGACATAAATCTTAGTTACTTTGGGGGAACATCATTTGCGCCTTGGGAGTTCTCTCTGCGTCCAGCATAAATCTTCCTCGGAGCAATGTTCCAAGTATCCCACCTGAGCGACTGCTACATTCCTCCCATCCATGACTTAACTGCACATCAGGTCTCAGCATTCCAGTCTGGTTTCTGGACCTGCCTTAATTAGTGGAATGGACAATTGCTTATGAAAACCCTCTCAGGACTTCTGTTTCTCTCTCTCCAAAACGAGGGCTTGAGTGAGATAATTGTGAAGAACACATCAAGCGCCAACACTATAAATCTTGCCGAGCATCCAACCCAAAGGCCGTGCTATGAGCCATCAGAGTTCTCATTCCTTCCTGGGAGGTCGTCTCTTTCTCCTGAAGGGGCCTTCACGTCACTGTCCTCTTGGTCAGCTTGTTCGGTTGAGGTGATTTCAGAAGAGACCCTGGGAGGCATCGCTAAGGTGTCTTCCTGGGAATACACTCAGGGAAACCTGGTGAGTAGGACTGGCGGTGTGCAGCTTCCTACCCACTCTTGGTCGCTGCCCCAGTCCAGGTTGGAGTCTGTGATTTTAGGGAAGGGGATCTGGGGAGGAGTGTGCAGGACTTGAGGATGCCAAGCGGTTGGCATGTGGTTGTTCTCGTCATGTTCTGCCTAGAGAGAAAGAAGCAGCCTTTAGAAACATGCAGTGTTTGTTCTCCCGACTCCTGGTGAACCAAATTTTCTCATAGGATCTGTGTGATGCTCAATTTATAGTTTTTTTTTGTTGTTGTTGCCCTCAACTCATCATTATAGTCTTCTATTTGAACATCTGTCACGTCCAATACATTCTCTCGAGTTCCATCATCACCAAAGTTCAGTTTTCATCAATTCTTCTTCAAATAATAGATTGTTTAATCATTCTTCTTCCCTTCTAGCTATTCTTCATGCTGTTGACATTCTAAGACACTGCTAAGAGCAGGAAGTATCATATTAGTTTTTGGATGAAAACACTGATATTTTTTACATGATCTCTCTCACTCTCTAAGCATCCTGTTTATCTGAGATTTAAAATAAAGCCCAGAATACATAAGGCTACAGGGAGTGCTTTTTTTTTTTTTCAAAAAAAAAAAAAGGCTTCAATTACACATTTCACATGAGACTTTCACGCATTATGTGAAAAGGTAGGTGATAATGATTGCACCGTCAAGCCAAACAGTCACATCTTATCCCTGCAATTGTGCATAAAGATATTCAGAAATTTTAGTGAATTAAGGATTAATTAACCTTATATCTCCTGAAGTTAACCAACTTTTTTTTTCTGTAATTGGAAGTTGAATTCTAACCCACTCAGTTTTCTGACACAAGAAATCAAACACACAGATGATAAACAAATGGGATACACCCCTTTTTCACCACTAGCCTGGATATGTATTTATGTTTATAAGAGAACAAATTTAATGTTTAGAGACACATTTACTCTTGAACAACTGCCTTCAAAAATATGTAGGTGGTAATAGTGCTTGTTCCTAATGGAAAATGGGCACCTCACAATCTGATTTCAGCTGTTGTGAGTTCACTCCATGAGGCTGAGTGGGTCACCTGCAACCTGCCGGTGGCTGCCTCTTCATGAGTGAGATGGAAAACAGAGCCAAGCAGTGCACGGTGGCCTCTGAATGCATTCCCGGCCGTGGGGAGCTTTCAGAGCTCCGTTCGAGAATGTGTCTAGTGTGCAGGGAGTGACTGCTATCGTGAAATCACCGATCCCGTCCTAGAAACTCAACATATTGATGTTTCATTATATTTTTCTCCCCCATGAAGACTCGATTTATGACATATCAATCATTTTTGTTTGGCAATTCTGTTTGCCAATTGTGGAAACCATGGCTTGTGTGACTTCCATGTGTGACACCTCCTGATTCTCTCTGTAGTACAGGGAGAGCTCAGTCTTGCACTATTGACCCTGGGGTCTGGGGGGGTCTATCTTGGAGGCTGTTTCTGCCTAGAGAGTGAGACTCAGTATCATGCTGGTCTCTACCCACTAGACGCTAGCAAAAATCCCCCAGAAATATCACCCAAATTCCTTTCCTCTAGAATAAATAATATTAATAATACTTTCACTTGAAAAATTTCTCCAGACTATTGTAGGTCTCCCCTGGGACATAGGAGAACAATTGCTTCCATATATTCGCACATCTAACATTCACAGATCATTTTTCACTGTACACACAATGATAAAATAATTTCTTCTTTTGAGGTATACAATCAGAAATAAATGTCTTGTTGAAAGACCATGTTCTTAATGATTGAGCAAACTTAACATGTAATTTTAAAAGCTTTAAAGTACCTCTTTTTGGGTGATCACCATGGATTTTCTTCGGGGGGGTTTGGAGAAAGGTATCTCCTGGAGAAAGGTATCTCCCAGCACATCCGCCTGTGGCTACAATTATGATATTGATTTTGAATCTCAAGCTTAAAACGTTTATCAGCACAGTAGAATCTTAATTGCTTTATTTGTAAATACTCTTCATGATTCTATAATCAAAAGGACTCAGAAAAATCTCTACACTAAAGGTCACCATGGGACATCCAGTCCTAAATTGCAGCCACATCCACACACATCAGTGCATTTCGCACATTCTTCCCAAGTAATCCGAACTCTGCGAAGCAGGAGCTATAATTGGCTCTGGAAACCCCAGTCACAGTAGCGCTTTACCCTTTCCCTATTGTCAGCTGTTTTCTCAGCAAGATAAATCTCTCCATGCTAATAACCATGTATTTACATAGTCCACTCATTCCTCCATTGTTTGAGGATAATTCCATTATGGGACAAAGCTTCCTATGACTGCATTTTCCAGTCTCCCTATTATTGTTTCAAAACTCCCCTTGCTTATTCCTACCAGTGCATGCTTATTTCTGGTGATTGCTTCCCCTGATAGCCACACAGCTCTTCTTTCTAACCTTATGCAAATCTGACAAATCCTGGAGACTGAGTGAAGTCAGAGGTTGGCCTCCAGGGATGTTCTTCTGGCAGCTCCCGATCTCATTTTGCCAGCCCAAGGAATTATAGTGCATCCCACATCATTAGGACTCAATTATTTTCTATTGTTTTTGCTCCTAATGCAGGTCTCCAAGTGGAGCGTGAGTGCCTTCGTGGGGGAGAAGCTCCAGTATATTGTAACCCAGCAACACTCAATGGAGTGTGGGACACAGGAGATTTCCCTCAAGGTATGTTCACTCTAATTTGGGAAGAGAGTAAAACTACTTTGTAGGGAGGAAACATGTAACAAAGCACCATATTGTGTGATTCTACTTAATCATGAGTTCGAATTTGGGGATGTGAGAACTTGGAGCGGACTACCGGGCTGAAAGAAAACTTCTCAGAGAACGACACTGAGCTGTATTCTTAGGGAATGTTTGACATACTGGTAATTGGAAGGAAGAACACATTCAGTATTATCCCATAGGAGAAAAAAAAAAGTTCAGGAAATTCTGAATGGAAGTTTCTAGAAAAATTCAATCATCCTTGCTGGGGATCATAGGTTGGCACACAGCTCTAGGCAGATGTGTTGTGATCAGGTTGAGTTGGGCTAATTTCTAAAGTCCTGAGAAAGGGACATAGGGGAAGGGAAAAGGCATGCTTTTGCTAGGGAGGGGCTCTGCCAGCAAAAGCATTCAGAAACATTAGGATCATTTCATATCCTGATAGTTAAAGCATCATTTTTCAGCTCACAGTTTGCGTGCTTTCAAGACACTGAGGACTGTGGAATCTCAAGTCAACCAGAGAGATAGAGCTCCTCTTGATGAACTTTTGGGGAAGGATCAGGAAACAGAGTGTTGACCCCTCTAAGAAGTCACCTCATCTGTTTTAGGAGGTGGCTTCCTTATGTCTGCATGGTAAAGCCTGAAATTCACCAGCTCAGCACTGAGCTGCAGAAACATGTCTCTGAGGCCTCTTTGGCTCTGCGCGGGCACCTCCCATCTTGTTCCACATGTTGAATATTTTAGTTGAATAACCCGAGGATCCTCCTTCATGGACCTGGTGCCCCATAGGCAGGTAACATAGTTTCTCTTCATGTTTACAGTCCAACTCATAAATAATCGCCCAACCAAACAAAACATCTTTTCCTACTGCACATATTTTTAGTGACACAGAAAAAAAGTGTCAAACCGTTCCCCTTCATATACGATGCTCACATAAACCCAGTGCTGACTCATAATCTGCCCATTATGGTGCAAATTGATTTTGTTCACCTTTAGAATAAAATACTTGCTTCCACACATCTAGAGAGTAACTGTTTTTCATTGTGGAACATTGATATTTTGCCGCTTCCAACAGTGCCATTTAATAGAGCAATTTTTGTCAATAGCTCCTTTAGATTTCTCCCTGAGCATAATATTTGTGTTAAGTTAGTGACTGGTTTTACAAGCTGCTGGGTAATATAGAGCCTGGTACAGTTCGTGATAAGAAAAGTGCTAATTTGAATGATGCCTGAAAGATTCTGTTCATTCCTTTCTACATTTGGTGAAAATATAGCCAACTTGGTTCAATAAATGATATGCTATGTTTATTAAACTTGAGATGAAAGGATATAAAAATAATTTAACACAAAGAGCAGCATATTTTAACAATGAGGTCAGTGAGGAGGTGATAGCTACATGCAAAAGGATGAAGTTTAATAACAGACCGCATATTAGGGGCTTGGGAGCCGTGGATCGTGAATTCAATCAAATCTGTTTTTATCATACCACTAGCGCTTTTGTGCACCACTTTTTGTTTTGCTGGTTATGAGAAACCATTATATTTGTATTTCACTTGTCAAAGCACATACTCATTCATCTTTCATTTTGCCCACAAATTTATTCTTTTTATGTGTATGCTATCTTATGGAGTTGTGGTATTTGTGCTACAATTTTCATCATTATGTTTACGCATCACTGATACATTTTTGAGCCACTCATCCAATTCTCGTGAGTCAGAAATATAATGAGAACAATAGCACAAAAATATCAAGTTTAGCAAACAGTAGCACACAGATGCCACAAAAACATGTTTCTTAGGACAAATGGCAAATTGCTCAAGCAGACTATGATTTAAAACGTAACAGATACTGCCATACCTATAGAATGTGTTTATCCGAAGGCAATGATTATTAAGAATATGACCCCAAAGGGCTCATGCACACACATATTTTATAGTCTACCCTGGTCAAATCGGAAAGTATCATCATGATTTCACATTTCATGGGCAATGTTTCCTGAGAAAGTATAAGAGGCAAGGAAATTGATCAGCATTGAGTCTGTGGTGGAGAAGGCACTGATCCAGGAGAGAAACCATGGCTCTTGTTTGTTTGCTTGTTGTGCACTTGCTTACCATATACAGGAAAAAGTAGAATAGGAATATAGTCAAGAGGAAGTGGAGCGTTTGCAAGGCGACCACAGCAGTTTGCTCACCACTGCTCTCTCCTATTCATCATGTGGCTCTCACCCACACCATGTCCAACACTGACTCCAAGCTGACTTCACAACTTGCTTTACCCAGTAAAATGCCAAGGTGATAACCAGAGCGAACCCTGAATCTGCACTGTGATAGTCTCTGCTACTTCAGTGCCATGTTCCTGGAGCAGAGAGCTGCCCTGGAGCTATGGGCCATCAAACTGATTGAGGATGAGGCCAGATTGGACATCCTAGCTGAGACCTGAATGACCAGCTGCCTTGGGGAGCTTCAGAAGCCCACAGCTCCGTGAAGGGCAGCAGGAACCAGAGCAGGAACTGCCCATTCGTGTCTGCCCTTGTGCTGAGCCTTAGAGCACCAGGCGCAGGAAGCCCCGAGACAGACAAAAAAAGAGACCCCCGGTCCCCCAAATGTCCAGAGGCCAAAGTAGATGAGGAAACTATTCAGGTGGAGGTACAGACTGTGTCAGTGAGGAGGAAACAATCTCAGAGGGTAAAGAAGGAAGCTGGAGGGGTGATCGAAAGATGAACATAAGCTGTTCCATAGGTTTCTACTCAGAATGGCCAAGATAGGAATGAATCATTCAGCACTCAAGGGCCTTCAAATAAGGGGAGCCTGGCTGGATTTCAGAATTGCTATGAACCAGGGAACTCTAACCACCTTCTGTTCTTACTGTTTTTTGTTTGTTTTCATTTGTTTGTTTGTTCTTGAGACTAGATCTTGTTATGTTGCCCATGGTAGTCCTGATCTTGTAGCCTCAAGTGATCCCCAGTCTCAGCCTTCCAGGTAGCTGGGATTAAAGGTGCTCCCCACCATTCCCGGCTTCTTTTTTTTTGAGACTAGGTCTCACTATATTGCTCAGGGTAGTCTCAGACTGGCAAACTCAAGCAATCCCAGGCCTCTTGCCTCCCAGCACTTGGACTATAGGCATGCTTCACCACACCCTGTTCTGTTTTTGAGCAGGAGTGGTTTTAGTGATTATTCATTTCCTTTGTCACCATTTTCAGTTGGATGTGCAGTTTTTAGCTCGTATTTCTCTGGGTAACCAGGATCCACCTTCAAGGAAAAGTGCCTGAGGGTGCTGTTCAGTCTGCATCTATTCTATTTAGATAGTAGGATGATAGGTCAGAGGTAGGAGAGCCAGAGACTCTGACTGAGGGATGGTGGACTATGGAAAGTGTGTAATGTTGATGAAATGTTTCTTCCTCATGGTGCTGGCGACTGACCTTGTTGCTTCCTCTCTTCAGACACACAGGCTATTGAACTAACCTTGACCTCTTGTTTGGCCACGACAGTGCAGAAGACTTGGTGTATCAATCTTCAGGGAACCGTTTGGCTTTCACTTAGTACTCTTAGAACCCAGTGCTGCTGTGGGAGGGGTGTGGGGTTGGAGCTTTGCAATGCTCTCCCAGTTGAAGACAAGAACTGGTCCTGCAACATCAAGAACACTAGCAGATTCCCTCATCTACTCCCAGCTCAAGCTTACAGATTCAACATTCAGTCAACTGCAGTCTTCCAGGCTTCATGACAGGTCAGCACAAGAGACAGTGACAGTTTTAACACATTGTGAGGCCAGAGGACACTTTTCAGAGGTACTAAGGAACATGGCCTGGGGGGTCCAGATGAATGTGGGGAAGTTACAGTCCTTTCATCATATATATCATCACTGCAGAGGCACTTTGTGGAAGGTGGTATGTGAGGAGGGTGTTTCATAATGAAGGGAGGGAACCAGGAAGAAGTGAAATTTGACTCGTTCAGAAATACAATATAGTAAACAAAAGGTCTGGGGAAAAAACCAAAGTGAGCTGACAGAGGAGCTGGGGCAGGCTGCTAGGGATGGGGGGGCCAAAATTGAGGAAGGGAGGAGTGTAGGAAGGTGGGGAGGAGGGCTTCTGGGGGGTGGAGTGGAGGGAGGACCCTGGGAAATGCAATGCTGTTATATATGTGTGTGTGCATATATGTGTATATATTATATATAGATATAATATACACATGTATGCATATTTATCTATATTACATATAGATAAATATGCACATATATGCATATCATATACACCATACATATATGCATATACTTATATGCATGAATATATAAACAAAATGATTAATTACAATAAAATATACAATAGGAGCATTTTTAGGGTAAATGCCACTTTATCAAAGTGACTTTCCTTCTGTAATTTTAGAGAATAACAATTATTTTTTTTTATTTACTAATTTTACTGGCAATTAAGGCATGCATTAAGTGCAGTCTTCTGTGAGAAGCTTTTATAAAACCTCACTTTTCTGTGAAAGCACACTGAATATATTCCTCCAGCCATTTGAAGTAGGTTCTTGATGAGACGGGCTGCACTAGACTCAATTAACAGGTAACAGGAGCCACAAACTCCTTCTTTACCATATTTCTTCCTCAATAGGGTAAGAAGACATTTTATTTCCCTTTCCTCTGGAACAGAGTTGAAAGCTGACAAGGATTCCCTTCAGCAACCTCTGGAGCGGCTTCTTATTTATAGCGGGCAAAGAAATAGGTACAAACACCATTTGTGACAAATGATAACGATTATGTCCACTTTTCTCCTTTGAGATTTACAATATATATTCCGTTTTGACTTTCGGGATCTTTGGATATAGGTGGAATTGCCTACATCTACATTCTGCTCCAAATTTGTGAATCTCATCATCTCAGTCACTCTGATGGTGGCCACAGGGTCCCTTCTCCTGGGAGGTACATTATTCCCCAGACAGAACTGTCAAGGTTATCTGAAGCAACTTCAGAGAAAAGTCAAAAACTTTCTCCCATGGAACTTTACCGAGTGTATTTCTAATTATTTAATGCTCTCATAACCTCCAAGAATAAAAAAAAAAATTCCACCTGACTATGGGAGATAGCGTAGACAGGGAAAACAGAAAAATCATCATGATGAACACATGTCAATATTCTGCAGAAAATCAGGTGATCTAGTTCTGCTGATGTATCAGATTTTAAAGACAGAGCGATCATCTATGAACACATGTGACTAGTAATAGACATTGCAGAAAAGGAGCCTCCCTGGAGGGGACACAGTACATACTATTCACCACATTCTCTATATAAATCTGCAAGTAGCTATTATGGCCCATTGATAAGAAGCTAAGGTTATAGGCTTTCAAATTAGCTGGCAGCCTTGCCAAATTGAGCCTCAACTTGCTTCCTCCTCTGTTCAGGTCCCAAAGCCACTCTCCATTCTGTGAGCACCAGGCTTGATTATTTAGACATGTATTGTTCTTTGTCATTACCAATTATTTAAAGAATGCATCCTTTCCCAATGGAAACTGTTCGGAAAGAGCAAGGGTAGTTGGCAGAACTCCAAGAGGGCCCCTTGCCCCAGATCCTAGCTCTGGAAGAAACCACTCCATGCAATATCCATCCCTTAAAGTACCTGTGGGATAAGAAAAGGGTTGTTCTCTTGAATAAATTGGCTTTGATAAAGTAAAGGCTGGTCATTGCAGAGAGGCTGTGGCTCTATGGAAGACACTCTGCCCCCCCCCCCCGTCCCCCACGCATGCACACACACACATACACACACAAGGGGGTCGTGAGATGTCCAACAGGTTTTGAGAAAGTCTGTAACCTTTTTGTCAGGGGTTAGAAGCTGAGACTGGGCTCCAACTCGGAGCCAGGCCCTTCTGAGCACTCATAGGCCAAATGTCACTTCTTTTGCAGTCACCAGAAGCTGAATTCTGCCAGCTATGCCAAATCTCCATCAGAGATGAGACCCGCTCCCCTCCCCCAGCAGCTGACATCTGAAAGTTTGGCCTTCAGTCTAGGGCAACAGAACAGAGACCCAGGCCAACGCCTGCCTTCGTGCCTGTCACAGTGATAAGAAATGTGTTTGCTTTTAGCTGCTCGATTTCTGAGGATGCTATTCAAGAACAGGAAGCAAATGCAGCATATTTTTCTTCCCCTCCCTCCCTCCCTATTTCCCTCCCTCCCTCTCTCCTTCTCTCTCTCTCTCCATAGCTTACTCCCTCCCATTGTTTTAATACATACAGTATCTTCCAAAATGGTAGACTGCTAGAACACCATAGATCTCAAATATTTTATGTCATGTGTCATTCAGAATGGACATCCCTTGGGGAAAATCACACAAATGTCGATACCCCTAGATCGACTCTGCAGGGGAGAAAATCTTTTGGGTTCTTTCTTTAGCAATTACATCAGCATGAGGCAGAATAACAGAAGGTATCACATTTTAATTTCATATGCACAGGAACCCAGTAGAGACAGGAAAACTCGAAGAAATAGCTGAAACAGACAGGTTTTATACCTTTATTTATCAGGGAAAAAATCATGAAGAATTGACGAAAATAAGACCCGGCACGGTGGCTCGTGCCTGTAAGCTTCAGCCTATGAAGCGGCCAGGGCTAGGGAATCACGGTTTGAGTCCCGCCTGGCGCCCGTAGTGAGACCTAGTTCCAAAAAATAGCTGGGCGTGGTGGCGCATGCCTGTAATCCCAGCTACCTGGGAAGCTGAGGCTGGGATTGCTTGAGTCTGTGGTACCCTGGGCAACGAGAGCCTCCAGAATTAGGATAGTGAATTAGTCAAAAAAGCAGAGGCCTGTGAATTGGTCATAGGCCTGAATTCCCTATGTCTATGATGGGACATTTCTACCCTTTTTTATAGGAAGGAGAGTTCTTTCCACATTCTCTCAGGGCAGAAAGTCTGAGTTAAAGAGTTCTGAGAAAACTGGTGCTCAAGTGACTTCCATCCAAACGTATCAACAAACCCAAGTGCCCTATGGTGAGGGGTGGGTCACCCTCATTCCCATCTATATTAAATTTCAGATTGCAAAATACACTGATGATTGGTTTACATCCTCAATTTACCTTCATGATGTTCACAGTGATTCTTTGAAGGGACTCCGGCGAGGGGAGTGGGGACAGGGAGATTGACTAGACCCTGATTGTCACGGTGCCACCAGGTTTCCAGAAAGAACTGTCATCATTTAGCTGCAGCAGCAGGAGGTAGGAGCCTGGTCGTGAGGGCCACTGGCAGAGTGACGAAGGGGAGAACTCAGAACTACCAAACAAGTGAACATTCTTCAGTATGGGCGTGTGAGCTTCAGGTTCCAGATGAAGTCATGCTGCTCCCTTGAGGAGGGAAGACTTCTCGATGACATTGTCCCTGTATCAGAACCTCAGGATGACATCTGCATCATGGTGATAAAATTATACAGAAGAAATGTGCATCTAGGGAGCACTGCACTATTTCATTTGGGGCTGGTTGAGCTTGGAATGAGTTTCAGAAAATGCGGTCCCATCCCTTACTTTGTAATTAGAAATAATTTATACATAGCTATTACAAATACACAGAAAACCACATCTTTTAATTGCCATCTACTTTATCCAATATACATAAAATATTACAGCTGAATCCTGCATTCCCGATCTACCCTTCACCATCTTCCCCATATATATCATGAGTATAATGAGATAATTACTAAAATACACCCTGGAGAATATTTTCTGCAACAATTTTATGCTCTGGGCTTTCTGTGTTTTGCTACTGAGGCTCACACCTGCAGAGGAAAACAGAAGGAAATTACTGCCTTGATATTACTTCTGAATGTTGTGAGCAGTTTAGATCAAAGTTTGACATTCTGAGCTGTTTAATTCTCTCCAGGGACAGAGATTTCCCAGTTGAGAAGCTTCAGAAGTAAACCTCCACATCCCAAGTCTTTTGAAACAAATCTAGAGCCTTTATAAGATTATTTTCAGATACCTTAGCACTTGTAGGGAGATAATGAATAAATTGCTTCACTCAAGGCCTCAGGCAAGGATTGTGGCCAAGGTCTGCATTGTGTTTTGTGTTTAGAAAACATCAAAAGCACAGGAATGCTTTCTTCCATCAATAGCAATAGATTCCTAAGGGGTGTGATTTTTGTGTATATTTTAATCCAGTGTTATCCGCAGCTGTTCAGATATTACTCTGATTATTTGACAGATTGAAGAGCAAACATTCAGCAGAGAACAGTGACTGCTCCATCCTGGAAAAGATGTGGAAAGATAAATGGGAATTTCGGGTACAGTTTCGATCTGATTGAGCTGGAGATTAACTCAAGTGCAAGGAAACAGTGTCTGGAGTAGGGAGTTCTAACTGAAGCCAAGGGGTTTGTCCTTTTCCAAGTATTGGGGAATTAAGACGATTCATCTGAAAGAGAATGGAAGAACGTTTCCATGTCAGGAGATCTGGGAGCATAAGGATTACAGAAGTGAGTTTCGTGTGGCAAAGACCCAAGGGAGAATGAATTAGGAAAGGGATTTTCAGAGATTTTATTGAAAATCTTCTTGCCATTCATCCCCACGGCTCCTTGAGAACAATCAATTCAGACATTGATGCAAAGGCGTCTATTTAGTGTAGCAACAGTCCCAAGCGTTAGTGCCCCCGCTGGTCCACAGAAAGTTGACAGTTGTCACTGAGCTCCTAGGAGGGAGTTGACAGTGTCATGCACATTCCATGGTCAGGTTACTGAGAACAGCAGGTCTTGCCTGACAGTCTCGAGCCACGATGTCTATCCACACGGGCCGACAACTGAGCTTATAGCTTGAGCAACGGTGCATCTCTTTACAGATTCAGCCGTATGAAATGCTCACTATTCGGCGAGGCTCATGTATGCCAGTGGCAATTCCTTGAGGGTCAAGGGCTACTGTTAGAATTATGATTGTCTTCACTTTCCAATATGGAAAATATCATTTGTTGCTGTTTGAAATCTCTGTTTCGTAGGGCTTAATAACATCATATTTATTTCACCTTCCTTTACTTGAGTAGTTCTTAAGTTAAAGAGTATCTGACTCCAAATCTAGAGAAGTTTATTTAGCTTCTGTACATTTCGTCCTTTTTTTTTTTTTAGACTGTGCATATCATCTTAAACATTTGGCCAATGAAGCTCAAGTAGAATTAGAAAGAATAGAATAATTATTATCTAAAACCTTCTTTTATAAAAGCAAAGAAGCAGTTTTTTGCCACTAGTAAATATCCACTGTGGGTCCAGATTTTAGTGTGTTTTCCTTACAGTATGAATCCGTTATCAGCTCTTCCAAATAGTTCATGTTAATATGAACACAACTGTTAATTAGGTGATATATACAAATTGGCCACCTCATGAAATAGGGAAACATAAAAGTGCCTGTCTAAGATTTTGCTGTTGCAAATAGATTCCTCTTATACCAGCTTCCAAAAATGCATAATATTTTGAGCAAATCTTGTTAAAAAACTAAGGGTTGGTTATTGTTTTAATTGCATGAGAATAACTTTAAGTAACGCACACATAAAGAATGGCCACAGCTATTTTGGCCTCGCATCACTAAGCTGTAGGATTGCAGACAAAGCGAGCACTGATTAATGTGCCCGCTGCAGGCAAACACACAGAGAAGCTGGGCAGTCAGCAGACATGTGGGCCCCCATTTCTGTGGAACTTTAACACGTGCATTTAAAAAGGAATCACTGCTATTTTGGTGATGACTTCCAAGGGCATGAGCTCTTGTTGGCACCATATGGTAAAGATCATCTCCTTAAAACTCAGCCCCTCCCCAGCACTGAGTGACCAAAGCCTTCCATAGTGAGATGCTACAAGCAGGCTAAAACGAGATACAAACTTGGAGAGATTTATCAGCCATGGGCAAAGGGGAAAAGAGGAATCTGCAGCAGTTCATATTAACATTGTAGAAATTGATGAGGAGGTGAAAGGTGATGAGATATGGTGATGAAAAGGCCAAGCGTTACAAATTTTAATAGAATGTATTTGCCAGAAGCTAAAATTATTTTAAAGAGATTAGTGAAGCTGAGTTATTTTTCCTCTTGGATTCTGATGTTTATTTACCAAAAAGAAGTATTTGTGCAGAGATATCACCTGCATCTCCTAAATATAGAAACCGTATTGAAGTCTGATCATATAGTTTCCAATTGAACATGGCTACGGACAGTTACACGTTGTTTAGGAGAGCTCTATTGGTGGTTTTCTGAATGGCAAATGTATTTGGTTTTGTAGGGTGAAGAGATGCTCAGGCTTTTTCTGCCATTAGCCTCCATGATCACCACCTGAGGTGATGACACACACCATGCGATGCGTCTTCCCCGTGATGATGCCTGTCCAGTGGGTGTGTGAAGAGGTTGAAAGGGCAGATTCACCCTGGGGGAGGTGACAAGAGAACTCAAGGAGAAAAGGAAAGTCAAGGAGATCTCCAAGAGTAAGGGGACTGTGAGGAGAACAGAAAGGAGGACAAGAGCTTGGGAGAGGTGACTCAAGTAGCTGTTTCTTGGATGCCTGTTTTCCCCGTTTGATATCAGATATTCTGTGGAGATGACCCCAAAAGCTCTGATGTTCTTTGGCTGATGCAACCTGTGGGGAATCTGCCCAGATCCAGATGGTTGAAGAATAGATTGCTACACAATAGTCAGTCACAGAGCAAAGACAGAATGTATCAGGGGCTATAAAAAAAGAAACTATAACCTGTGGTCTTTCATGGAGATGCCTGTTTTTGAAGCAAAAGTGTTTGCAGTGCCCAACATTCCTTCCACAATTTAGTCATTCCAATGGCCGGGAACGGTGGCTCGTACCTGTAAGCTTCAGCCTATGAAGCGGCCAGGGCTAGGGATCGCAGTTCGAGTCCCACTTGGGGCCCGTAGTGAGACCTAGTGGTGGTGCGCACCTGTCATCCCAGCTACCTGGGAAGCTGAGGCTGGGGATTGCTTGAGTCCATGGTCCCCCGGGCAACGAGAGCCTGTGGTTCCATGGGCAAAAATAGCAAGACCTAGTCTCAAAAAAAAAAAAAAAAAAAAAAAAAAAAACAATTTAGTCATTCCAGTTATCAATTCCTGTTCACTGGGAGTCACGATGATTCTATTTTTATTGGCATCATTAATAGCAAAGCAAATGTGCTTCAAAAACACATGGTCTTTCACATGAAAAAAAAGTTACATTTTATAATTTTATTTTAAAAATTGATTATATACACACACACATATATATGTAGGTATGTGTGTGTGTGTGTGTGTGTATTACATCATTGTCTTTCACAGGGTTCTCCCACTACCTTATCCCCTGTGAACCATCTTCATCTCTTGTGTCCATCCATTCCCTGATTTTACCCCCACCCCCTCTCTTGCTCTCTGCTTCAGTTCTGCCTACAGTTAGTGGAAAAGACAAGCTTATCAAGCTTCTACAATGGTACAAAATATACTTATTTAAAAAAACATACACTGTCAATTTACTTATATTTATAGAAAATGCCCTGTATAGAAGATGCTTAAAACCTAATGCAGAAGGATTCTTGTGTGTCAAAGTTAACACAGAAATATAAGTAAACAATAAAAACAAAACAAGAAAAACAAAAAAAATCCCTCATAAACACTTGTAGATGACACATAATTAATATCATAACTTAAATTTTCTATATTTTATTTATATAGTATGGGAAAATTAAAATAAATGTACAACATTTTTAAGCTCAAATATGGTTTTTTATTTTTTTATTTTTTTATAATCAAATAGTTTATATATATGTATATATATATATATATATATATATATATATATATATATATACATTTCATATCTTTGTAATACCGGGATTCACCCCCCCCACCCTCCCTTACCATTCCCCCTCTGTCCCGCCCCCCCACCCCGAGTTGTAACCATTTGGTGTCTGTCTTTATCTTTTTAACTTGTTTCTGCTAATGTGATTTCTTTTAGGTGTG
>PVHY01008729.1:0-60189 GCA_004024945.1 Uropsilus gracilis
TACTGCATCATCTTTATCTATTCATCTGTTGTTGGGCACTTGGTTTGTTTACAGTTATTGGTTATTATAAATAATGCCGCAGTTCACTCCTAGTTATATAAGCACATACATTACACTATCCCAGACTAACTGCAGCCCACCTGTCACTCTCAACATATTGCATTTATAGGTCTGCCTTCCAGGGAAAATGCCAGCTTTGGAGCAGGCGTGCAAAAATGATGCATGGGATGAAAGGATGGAATAAAAATGCAATTGACTGAGAAGCTGGAGGAATTTCTCTGAACATTTTTTATAGCATCATATGGTGATGTTGATACAGCATGGTTAATGTTCAGAAGCCTGGGGTTTAGGAGTTAGAAAGTACCTGATATGGGTTACCTTTTATTGAAGACTGTTTGGCCATCTTGATCAGTGCCAGCTGGTACTTACCCTGACCTAGGCTACACATAGGCACATTAAGACTGCACCACTTTTGCCGGGCACGGTGGCTCGTGCCTATAAGCTTCAGCGTATGAAGCGGCAGGGGCTAGGGATCACGGTTCGAGTCCCGCCTGGGGCTCGTAGCGAGACCTAGTTCTAAAAAAATAGCTGGGCGTGGTCGCGCGCGCCTGTCATCCCAGCTACCTGGGAAGCTGAGGTTGGGGATTGCTTGAGTCCGTGGTACCCCGGGCAATGAGAGCCTGCAGTTCCACGGGCAAAAATAGAGAGACCTAGTCTCAAAAAAAAAAAAAAAAAAAAGACTGCATCACTTTTAAGTATAAGAAACTTGTATTCATCTGCAAAGTGGAGTAACATAAACTTGATTATCTCATTAGGAGCAGAGTATATACATTTTGATAATCACACTTGGCAACTTATAAAGTACTTTTTGGTTTTTTTTTATAACTTAAAGATTAATTTCTTTGAGCAAATGAATATGTAAATGAGCATGGAGTCTAGACCATCAACTCTCTCTTTAACAACACTAATGTAGCATCACATCTCTACTGCTCTCTATGCTCTTTGGGGTTATTCCAGGTATATTTTCTGATTTTGCCACACCAGCCAGTTTACTGTTCAGAAGTGTTTCCAAGCTTCCATCTGTATTTGGTTTGTTTAAAGAAGATTCTAGCCTTTGATGCAGCTTGCCATGAAGCATACATTTTCTTTTGCACACCCACTCCACAAATATCATAGTCATTTTACTTGTGCTCATCCAAGGACAAAATATGGTTCTAGGACTTAACCAAGTGGCATAATAAAATACAAATCACTTGTTTACCTGAGAACAGTAGGCACAAAAAGAGGTAATCAGAAATTCAAGCTATTATGGCACAGTAATGAAATGTGACATTAGCACTCTTCATGGATGTTGACCTTCTGAAATGAAGAAACAAAGGAAGAAAAGGTAAAAACAAGAGAACTAAACTATGAGTCACAAAGCCCACCCACTCTCTCATTCATCTCTTGCTCTCTGCATCTGTTGATGTTTCTTGTGTTCACGTCTTACATCTGTCTTCCACTGTCATCTGCTGGAGATCTACGCATCATTGATCACTGCATTGATTAGCTATGCCAAACCTCGCACAGAGCATAAGCAATCGATATGCGTTGGGTGAATTCTGTTGAACGTTTAAACAAGGCCAAAGTATGCCAACAATAAGACCATGTTTTGTTTCCTAAATCTTAAGTAGTTCAACTAAAAAGAAAAGATAAAACACACCACATTCATCACTGCATGAGGAACTGTAAAATTACAGCTGTAGGTGATTTTTTCCAGTAAGAGAGACAGTTATCTTAGCCATACTCTTGGTCTAGTGCTAAGTACATTACTCCTGACATGTAATTATGAGTAACTTGCATTTTAAAGAAGATGTAGCGATGTTGGTAGGAAGAACGAAATTGGTCATTTTCCCCCATACAGCTTTGTGACTTTCTCTAGCAGTAAGATAAGACCTTGCAAGTAGAACATGGGGATAAAATGACAAATTGCTACAATCTTACAGCCTCATTTTAATATTTAATTTTACTTTCAGCACATCCCTGTACTCTTGAGAAAGTCTTTATTTACTTTGATTTCCTAGCATTAATTTCGTTGCTCTCAAATACACCAAGTACTTTACTAAGTGTTAAATCAGTTCTGACATGTCTGTGGTCTTTTGTGAACGAGCTTATAGCCCCAAAGCCATTTCATGTTGGAATGGGAACTCTTGATGTTCAACACTGTTCTCCCTTTATCTTCCAGCAAAAGCTGATGGGTGGGTGATGGGAAAGTTCAGCCCCACAGTAGCTTAATTTATTTCCATGAGCCACCTTAATTCTCTCCATCTTTACCTCATACTGGAGGTGTCTCTGAGCACATAAGTGAGGCATCAAAACTGCAGATCCCAATTGCAAACCCCTTGAGCAAGACTATTCGTATGAAGATGAGCAGAGGAGTGTAGATAATTATTTCTCATCTCTTTCCTCTTAGGTTTAGTGTCAAATGTAGTGTGTGCGTTCTTGCTATCGAATCAGCACTGCTGCTCCTACTTTATAGAAGGTTCTCAAGGCTAAGGAGGAAGAGTGATGTTGCAAAGATTACAACTAGAAGGTGTCAGAGGGGAGACTCAGTTATTGATTCTGAAGCGCTGGCCTTTTCCATGCAAAGAACTGAACTCCTAACGCCAGTGGTTACCAGTGATGATAACCAAGGCTCTCCATGCAGCCCTTCAATCAACCATACTTGCTCCTCCATGCTGACTGTTAACCCAAATTCTACTTCTATAGAGAGTGTTCCATTATCTCCGCTTAGTACTAAAAACTATTCAAAAGTGCACATGAGCTGCAGTGAATTATAATAACCTTTAAAGACATTTAAGTCAATCCTTTCATCTTCGTTTGACCAAGAGCAGACAGAATAAATGAAACCAGCTGATTGAGCGCAGAAAAATGTTTGGAAAACGCAAAAGGCCGATCTTAACTACTTAACATTTTTGCTCAAGGCCATTGTTAGGACTGGTTTTCCAAGACTTTAGTTACGGAAACATTAAATGAGAGGGTGATGTGAAAGGTGCATGTCAAGATGCTTTTAAGATTATTTACTTTTTTACATAAATGGCAAAGTCTCATTGGGAAATGCTTGTAGGTGGTCAGCCTTCT
The DNA here is from genome assembly GCA_004024945.1 of Uropsilus gracilis. Taxonomy (NCBI): domain Eukaryota; kingdom Metazoa; phylum Chordata; class Mammalia; order Eulipotyphla; family Talpidae; genus Uropsilus; species Uropsilus gracilis. The sequence goes on from PVHY01008729.1 coordinate 3,121, forward strand.
ATGATTGTCTGCCTCACAAAACTGTTTCTGTTAGCCTGTGCAAAATTAGCTTTCCTGCACTTCTATTTTTTCAGTAATTATAAAATCAGCCTTCTGCTATACTGTGTGTAGGGTAAGTGGGTTTTCAGGCTTTTGCCCTTCTGCCATTAACCCTTGTGACCTGCATCTGTGGGGTTACGCCCTCCCTGTGATTGCACATGCCTGGCCCACTGGGTGTGCACATGTGTGAGTGGGCTCGCCTGGGCCTGAGGCAAGGCTAAAAGAGTGCGATCACTGAGGGCTGCAGAAGGAGAAGCTCAAGAGAGAGCACGGAGAGAGAGGACTAGAAAGCACAAGAGAAATCCTATAAAAGAACTGTGAAGATTTCCTAGACTCACCAGCCTCCCAGCGGCCCTGGCCCCACCCTACCTGGTGCATATGTGTCACTGCCAAGAGCTTGATGCTTGCACTAACATTGGCATCACACACAGGATGACTGCATGACAGTATGCTAATATTTCTGAAAAATGAGGGCAAAGATCGCTTTTACTCAACCTACATCTGGGATCCTCATGTTTCACATAGCAGCTGATTCTTTTCCTGATCTCTGTGTGGATAATGGAGTCAAAATTATGTAATTCTATATACTCAGTCAACATCTCTGCACTACTGTGATGCAGGCAGGGTATTATTTTGTAACTGTAATTAAATTTGTTCATTCTCTAAAGACCTAGGTTATTATTGTATTAAGTAGCCAGGAAAAAATGTGCTTTTCCAGTTGTATTTGTTTATATCTACATTACTCGATGTATATATAAAATTTAAGAGTGTGCCATGAATTCATTAATCAGTATTTAAAATACTTCCTAAAATTTCTCACTGGCATATATAGCGAGTCATGATATATACATGCATATATATTTTATTCATCTATTTATAAAATTAATCCCAATAAGAAAGTATATTATGAGAGGGTAATATATTAATTCCATATAGGTTTGTCATTTTTACTTTTATTTATAATCTCAACACTAAAAAAAATAATTGTTTTAGCAAGATAATTTTATAAGTATAAGTTAATTGACTGAAATGGTATTCTTGAAGTCATAGTTAGGTGACTATAAAGTAAACATTTTTCTATGTAAACATTTCTCTTTCCTGTTGGATCAAAATATGCAGTTATTTCCTTTTTTTTTTTTTTTAAACAACTTGTGAAGTCAATGTTATGTTAGGTATGGAAAAGCTAGCAGTTTTTACTCAACTCCAAGAATTTATTTTACTTGGCTAAAACGCCTAAGTAACATATGTTTTTTGAAGATAAGGTGCCTATTTTTAAAAATTAATGTTAAAAATGTTTAAAAAAGCATTTTTTATCAGTGAGCGATAGTTCTGTTTCATTTAAGACAGTATGCACTTTCTACCTTTTTTCTTCCTTCAGCAAAGTTAGTGCTGGAAAACTATTGAAATTATCCATCATATTTTAGAATTTCATTTAAATCTAGCAGTGAGTTTTCACATTTGAATTTCAGGGCAAATACAGGAGTATCACATAGTCATTCTATAAAGATGAACTAATCTAAGATCTGAAGGTATAGGAAGATTTGAACACACTGAATCATTTTGAAGTTTTGTCCATCCCTATCTATTAAGGCAGAAGCTTAATTCATTGACAACCCATAACAAATTCATGGGTTAATTTCCAACCTATTACTTTCAATAACCTTGAAGGAAATGTTTTTGTGATAGACAAAATAATATATTTCTATAGATGAAGCCTATTATAACATCATAAATTGATTTCTAGATTTAGTTTTCCCTCAGGACAGTAATTGGGAATTTCCAGGTTTCAAAGGTTATTCATCCATATTGTCAGACCCTTTCTTACTGGTAATGTCCATCAGTCACACCGTCAGAAAAATCCAATTAAATCCCAAAGAAACCTCACACATTTTATAAAAGTGAACTGTGCAACTATAGGAAAGAATTAAGAGAAATTAAAATGGAAAATCTTATCTGAATTTTAACTCAAAAGCCCCAGAGGCAGCATTTTACAATAAAGACTTTACAGTTCCTAGACTGACCTAATACAATCTCTGCATCAGATCTAATCTTTCCAAACTTATTTCCCATTTGTTCCGTTGAAATCACATTGATGAAATCACTTTTTTTTCAAATGTTATTCAAATTTCCTGTGGAGATTATTTCAGCTTCCAGCACAGTGTGACTCTCATATAGAGAGTTTCTCTCCTCAGCAGCTGTGTCTGTCACAGTGTGCTACCACCAAATGTCCGGTCCCTGGCCACCATCGACCACCAGCTCCCTCCAGCTATCCCTTCTAGTAACCATTGTTATGTTGTCTGAAATCAAGGCCAGACACATCATTCTTATTCCTAACTTTACTTAGCTGTGTTCACTGTTGTCCTCCTAGAAGTCACTTGTACATTCATGTGTTTACCGTACCTTTGTGAGTAAAAATGCAAACTAGACGCTAAGATCTAAAACCAAAGAAAACATCACTTCTTACATGGAGGAACACATGCTAGAAGAGATATAAGTATAGTGCTTAGAAGAGATATAAGTAAAGTGCTTAGAGTACATCTTAATAAGTAGTAATAAATTATGCTGTCTCTAAGTACACCAAACCTACTAAACTTAAGTCCTCTACCATCACCTCTTCTGTATTTATTTCAGTTCTTAGTCCCTGCACCCTTCCATAAACTGCAACAAAATTTCTTGCAACTAATTATTTTATTAGCAAATTATGAAATCTTGAATTTATCTCAATCTAGTGTGTATTTTTTGATTGCCATTATTGATGAAAGTAGTATTTTTTTTCAATTTCCTACAGTATTAAATATCAGGTAGGTGTGGGAGGGAGAGCGAGAGAGTATTGAACTTACAGTTGGTGCATAAAACACTTTTGCATGACTAACTAAATAAAGGATGGAAGGGAAAGAATAAACAGGATCAGGAAAACATGCTTGATTAATGAAGATAAAATAAAATAAAGGGAATGCATAAAGGAACATGTTTGGAATAAAATACATATCAGAAAATAGTATCCAGCACTCTGAAGATATCTTGGATACGTAGTAGATGACTTCTAACTCAGGGCCATTTAACTCATTAATCAGTAGATCTTTTCAGTGACTTAGGACAGTCTGAAAAAAGTATTTGCAGCTGGGTTGGTATTGAAATCCATGTAAACATAACAAAAAAACCCTACCTGTAGGTGAGCGAGTACTAGCAGGAATTTCCCACACAGGGTGACTGTAGTCATCTCAGAGTATCCTCTGTTTTCGGTAAAGATCAACAAATCATTTGTCCTTATTTTAAAAAAGTGTCTCTGGAGCACATCATAATATTAGGGTGAGCTGATTGTGCAATTTCTTTTCTTTCCTCTTGCTGGAGGGTGGCTGAGGAAGGTTCCTGTGAGCTAGTCTTACTCCATGAATGTGTTTGGAGCCCTAGAAGACAACCTGTGTTAAGGCAAAACCATACAGAAATTAAAAGTGAAGAAGTGGGTTTCCATGTGACACTGGTTGGCCCTGAGATCACCATGCCTGTAGGCATCTTATTACGTGAGATGCTCAAGATGGTGAATGTTCTTAGTATTTAGCCTAAACTGAGTCAGAGTGTTCCATTACTTATTGTATTCAAAGGTCTCCAAATGAATGTAAGGGCCATTGAAAATAATCAGTGATAGTGAAATGATGGAATGGTTCCTTAACACTTGAAATATGGAACTACTTGAAATTTTTTTAAATAAAAGTAGATAAAACTACATGTGAGATTTTCAGCTTCCAAGAATGTACTTTCATGAATTAAAAATCTTTTTCCTTTGGCATGGGATATTTTTTTTAGAATTAAATGCTAATGTTGCTGTAAATCAATGTCCATTTTAGGTTCTTTTTCACCAACATTATGGCATTTGACTCTCATTATCTGGTGAAGTACACAGAACAAATATGGTGATAATCCAACTTAAACCAGGCCATATGGCCATACCACCCTGAATGCACCTGGTCTCATGTGATATCAGAAACTAAGCAGGGACAGACCTGGTTAATACTTGAATAGGTGACCAATTTAAACCAGTTAATTGGTAATCCTAGAAACTAAAGGAACTCTAAAGTCAAAGATGGTGAAACCCAAACCCCCTACCTTTCAATTTCTGATGAGCTGCTCTTCCACAACAACTCCTGATTTTAAACCTACTTGAAACACACATACCATGCCAACCCTTGGGTGAATTTGAATTCAGAACCACTTTCTTAAGTTTATTCCATGAATTGGATGTGTTACAGTTGTGTTGAGAGTTGCTGGAGAAGAGACCATCTTTTCATATTCTCTCCCTGTCTACACCTGTCTGGCCACTGATTGTTACCATGACCTCATGGAAAAACATCATCTCATCTGATCACTTGAAATATCTTCATATTATATAATTAGCAAATAATTGTATTATGTGACTAGCAAAATGTAGTAGCATAGTTAAGAAGGATATTCATTTGCAATTGAAAGAGTCCTTTGCCTTGATTATGGATGTTAGAAAAGAAAATGTAAGATGTAGTATAGAAATAAATGATGTAAGATTTGAGCACTTTTGAATTAGTCACAGCCAGTATATTTCTGAAAACTTGAATAAAAGAAGCAAATATGATTTTCGGTAGAATTCTTAAATGTATTTTAAAATTTCCCCTTAAGGTGGAAATACTCAGGACTTAACATTCACATATGAAAGAAGTTATGATGTACAAAAAATTGACTCATTTATATCATATTAATTTAAATTCTTTTGTTCCTGGTGCCAGTAATTTACCTTAAAGTGGGTCATGGATATTGATAACGCATTGATATTTTTACACATTTCAAATAACCCATTAAACACAAGAATGCAGATTCTTTAATAACATTGAGCAGGAGAGGGTGGGAATGATTAGGGAGGGAAGGTGGTGATGATGGATGAACCCTGGGGATTACAAAGATGTGAAATTTATACATAAATAAATTATTTGAAATATAAACCTATTTGACTTAATAAGACAAACCTCTGTTTCAAAATAAATGTATGCACATCAGAATTCCTTTTTCTCTGCTTCCTTAATCTCACCTATGGATATGTGCTCTCGTATGTTCTATGCAATATTTGTGAATACTTTGTCTACATCTACACATTTCTTAATTCTCTTCAGTGATGCCTCACAATCACACAATTGGCATAAAAAATATGTGTTTAGCAGACACTGTGCTTTAGGCATCAGACTTAGATGAGCACCATTTTCATTGTAATTTAAAGGAATTTTTAAGAAAACAGAAAATATCTGTCTCTACCCAGTATATTTGGACCAAATTATTTTAAAGCACCTGAAAAAAGATATTTGATCTGTATGGCCTGGATACTGACAAGTTCTAAAGTTCTTTACACTCTAGTAAAACATACAATATTGATCATTTTAATTGACTTTCTTTTTACTACAATAAATTTATTTTTATAAGTGAGACCATCCCATATTTCTCTTTTTTCTTTCTTGCTTATTTCTGCTAATATGAGTCCTTCTAGCTCCATCCATGTTGCTACAAATGACATATGTTTTTCCTCCCTGATATTCCATCATGGACATATACCACATTTTTTTCAGTCATTCATCATTTGGGGGGGATATTTGGGTTGTTCCCATATCTTGGCAATTGTAAAAAGAGTTGCAGTAAACCAAGATATAGGAAAAAACAAGAAAATGAATAAGAAAAATTAGAACCAGCCAACAGAACAGATCCATAGAGTGAGAGAGGGGAAAGAGAAAGAAAACAGCAAAGGTGGCGAGCACAAAAGATTAAGATGGTTAATGGGTGTTAAGGACATAGGAGAACCCCAGGGTACACAATTATGTTATATATATGTATATATATAAATATATATAAAACATATATAAATATATATTTAATAAATAAATTTATTCTTTAATCATAAAATAGGATATTTAAAATTATTTTTTAATGGAGGCAATATTGAGGTACCCCCATCACATATCACCACAATACTGTACCCACTACCTGTCAACCGGTCACCTGCATTCCACCACTACAGACCATTGCACTTCCCCCTTTTTTATTACCCTCCCTCAACCCCACCCACCCCTTGGTGTTTCAGTTCTATAATCAGCAACCAAGGGTTAGTTTTTCACCTTGTCTTCATCTAACCATTGTTTTAATTCATATTCCACATAGTGACACCCTGCAGTATTTACCTTTCTTCTTCTGACCTGTTTCATTTAGCATTATCCCTTCAAGTGCCATCCATATAACCTCAAAGCAGCATGAGTTACTTTTGAGGGGTTGGGGGATTCGGGGGAGTGTTTTGTCGTTTCCATTTCCTTGCTTGTAATTGACTTGTCCAGGGTTTCTGTCTCTTCCCTATTCAGACTTGGGTAGTTGCATAAAGCTAAGAATTTGACCATCTCTTCTTAGTTATTGAAGCTGTTCGTACATAGATGTTCATAGTGTCTAATTATTTTCTGATTTCTTCAGCATCTGCTGTGATTTCTCCACTTTCTTTTGATTCTATTTATCTTATATTTCACCCTTATTTTCTTGATGAGCACTGATGGATATTTGTCTACTTTATTTTTTTTTAAAGCCAGCTTTTGGGTTTGTATATCTTATGGACTGTCTTTTAAATTTCTATTTGATTTACTTCATTGATTTTTATTATTTCTGTTCTTCTACTCACTTTTATATTTGTGTTTTTTCTAATTTCTCAACTAAAGAGGTTATTTGTTTGAGCCCTCTCTTACTTCCTGATGTCAGCATAGATTCTTGTGCATTTCCCTCTTAGTATTTCTTTTGCTGTCTCCCATAACTTTTGACTGTTTGTGTGTTCATTATCTCTTATCTCAAGGTATTTTTTTTTAATTTCTTCAATGATTTCCTCATTAACGCTGTGGTCTTTCAGTAGTGTGTTCTTCAGTCTCCATGTATTAAAAGACTGTCCTGTTTTTCTTTTGATTTTGATATCTATTTTAATAACTCCATAACCTGAGAAGATCCTAAGAATGATTTCAATCTTTGTGAGACTGTTATATGTCCTAGAACACTGTCTGTTCTGAAGAATACACCACACACACTTGAGAAAACTGTGTATTCTGCTTTCAGGAGTGTGTAATACCTTGTATAGGTCTATGAGATACATGAGGTCTAGTTCTCTACCTAAATAGAGAATTATAAACCTTTTTATTTTGTCTAGCTGATCTGTTTGGTATTGAAGTTTCCTATCACAGATGTGTTATTTTCCAATGAGGGACCAAATATTCTTAAAAGTCAGTACACTCAGTTAAATTAATGCCTGTGGACTGTCTTTTGAATCTCTGTTACCTTTGACTCTGTGAAAGCCTTTTTTCTTGGCAGTGTTTTCCACTAGTTTAGTTGAGTATTAGTTTTATGTTTCAAAATGTTTATAGACTATATTGAGAACCGTGTATAGTAATTTATCTTTTTGTTTTGAGAGCTAGATTAGTGACATGGAAAATAATGATTTATTTCCACAGTAAATGTGTGGAAAGTAAAGGCATTTAAATTTATTCATCTTGTGTATCATTTCTAAATATAAGAAACACAGACCATAGCTTCCTTAAAACTGTATTCTAAATATAATTTCTTTTGTGTATATGTATATACAAATTTAATATACATAATGTATTATGTGTATTATGTGTATTATATATAATACATATGCACACAATACATATACATATTATATATTATAACATATATATGTATGTGTATATATATATACAAAATATCCAGTTCCTAAAAAAATCTTTAAAGAATGCACAATTAAAAAATAATTTGGAAGGAGAAAAGAAAGGAAATCATAATTTTTTTCAGAAAATCTGGAACTTTCTCAATAATGACTATTACAAAATGCAATGGTTTAAAAATTGTTAAGCAATGTGGAATATCTATATTTGTAGCTATAGAAATGGTCTTTTGCATTTATATAGTTAACTGATCATTCTAGAGAATAGTGTTAAGTGTTTATGTGTATGCTATAAATTAAAGTTGTAATTAATAAGGTGTCCATTGTCAAGCAAACTTACCTAAACTCATCAGGTTCTACACATGTACTTTCGCCTCCTCCTTTATAAATCAAGGAATTTACATCGATGCACTGGACTACCAGGCCAGGGTTTCAGAGTGCTCTACCACAGGAGTGATGAAAACAAAGACTTCAAAGTTAAATCTTCAGTGGTAGCTAAAAGATACAGACTCTATAAATCTGATTCCAAGACAAGGAGTTCTGTAAATTAAAGGCAAATAGACAAGTGATTAAGCAACATGTGATTTAAGGTAAATGTCTTTTAGTGGTCATGAATAAATTCTACTGAAGGACATTGTGTTCACTAAATAAAAGTGTGCAATTCTTCAGAGCTTAATAGCAAACAGTTTTGCCTTGAATCAATCAGCTGATTAAAAAAATGAAAAATGGCACCCACAAATATCACCCAGTATACTTGTTGCCTTAGATTAATTTGTAATGTTTCATAGCCAGATTCCTCTCTACTCAGAAGCACCCTGATTGACAAGGCTCCCATACATCAAGACATTTGAAATATGTATTTAATATGCAGCATGATAATGATCTTGGTTTTATGCAGAGGTAATTCAGCAAGAGTGCAGTTACTGCACCTGCAGTGCCTATAAAGTAAAGGAAATAATTTATAATCCTTTGCTCTATGTCAAGTATATTTAAACATTTTTGAGATATGGCAGAGATCTTGTGTCCCTGAGGACTAATAATATACTTTTCATCTAATGGATCATTGTGATCAACTGCTCCTGTGAAGGCAGTTTTTCTTGCTCTTATATCTAATTCTATCTAATACTTAAATGACCCATTAAATAAATATTATTTCCATTTTATCCATTGTCAGATCAAAAGTCTTGGCTTTAAGAAAATCACAGGTCAGCACTAGAGTTTTCAGAAGTTTTTCTCAGGAACTTCTTGAACTGTAGGCTGGAGTAAATAACAAATTGATGTTATACTTTGTTGTATTTGGCCACTGAAATGGTTTAGTCACTTCACAGCACTTTCCCTCTCTCAAAGACATGTGATCCATGACCATAGTCAAATTCATTTGTTAAGTTTTGACTATCAGCTGTTCGTTGACAGGCAATCTGGTAGTGAATTATTTTGTTTTTGAAGGCAAAACTGTTTTCTCACATGAAAAAAATGATATAAATTAACCAGTGGGTTAATAATATAACTGTTCACAATCAGCATGCAAATGGTTTTAATGTTGTTGTTCACTTTGCACAGTGTAACAGGTGAACATATAAGTCTGCATATCTAATATTTATTTAAACTTCACTAATAGGACCGGCCTTCTTGAGTGCCAACCTTCGTTCCTTTTAAATTACTCTCTGTAATAATTAGTTTTGTACATAAAGCCATATCCTCTCAACCACAATTGTTATTGCACTCAGCATTTTATACTGAACATTTAGTCTTATTTTAGGAAAGGCTTCTCTCATATACCATTCAGGAGTCAGGCATGGTACAAATGGCATCATAATCTAGTCAAGTGCTACCTCCTTAGTAGAGTTACAAATAGCTCACTATCTAATGGAAAAAGCCTGTACAAAATGAAGAACACTTTTCTAATGATAGCAGATGTCCTAATTTGAATTATTTTAATGAAATGTAAGTCACATTTGTTGAATCATCCACATATAAAGGTAGCAGAAGGCCCCCTTCTTAAAACCAGATCTTGACCAAGATAGAATCTGTGTTTCAGTGACTGCGAGCTAAGGCCAGTCTAAACTCATGCAGTGGACGAAGAAAACTCCCTTCCACTCTTATCTGTCTTCAGAACACTGAAGATGGAAAGGCATGATTGACCTCCAGTGGGCAGCAGTATCACCATTTCTCCAACATTTACCTTAAGAAACATTCCTTGGGAGATACCAGCAAATTTATGAGTGAATCCTCTGCCCCCAATTATCTCACAGGAACTAATATTTTACCCAGTTTTATTGTATCCCAGTCACTTGTCTCCCTTGTTTAATTGGTCATAAAAAAACATTCTCTTGGCCACTTTTCCCCCTTGTCTGTAACCTTTAAAAGGGCTTGTGGAGTACATTAAAATTGCTGGTTTTGGTTCATGCTTCCAATCAGCCCTCAGCCTCTGCAACTGAACAATCTCATTTTCTTTTCTCAAACCCTGCAGCCGGCCCTTTACACCTGTGGAGACCGTGTGACCCCACAAATACCCCAAGAGGTGCTGACTGTTTGGGAGTTCACCCAGTCTCACTGGAAGTTACATCCTTCCTGTCTTTCAGAATCTGACCTTTATCACATTGGAACAACAGTCATCAAAGGCTGTTGTTTTCGATAACTGTGATAGCTAATCATCTCTCAATTGGTTGCCATGAATCTGCTACAAACCCCGAGATGGATGATAGTACTACTTTCTCCATCTGTCCACTCCTTCATTGTCACCCAGCTACTTCTTGGAAAGCTGGTGCGTCAATTTGTGGTCCGTCTCCAGACACAGTGCTCATGATCTTGGAACATTATTTCCCTCTTCTTGATATCTTTTTCTTCTGAGTCTGCCCTGGGTCCTGAAAAGAAATACAAGCCCGGTGGTAGGATTTGTGCCTTCCCACACACCGGAGTCCCCATGTCTTGAATCCTGTAAAAGTAAACAATCAAAACACCTTTCTCCTTCTCATTAGACTGCCTCTCTCTCCTGCTCCTGTGGAGTTCATGGGTTCAGCATCTCAAGTGACAGGTTCTTTGATCCTGGAACCAGCTGCCATCCGTAGTGGCATAAACGATGTTTCATCATCACGCAGCCTTTTCTCCCTTCAGCTTCGTGATTCGGGAAGATGCTTTGTATCCTCTTCCTCCATTAGCTCTTGTTGACTGAAAAGATCCAACAGGCTTGATTTGAACCCTTTCATTGTTGAATTACCTACTCACAAGCCTTCTTTTATGTCTTCTTTTATCAGACTCCCAGTCAGTTTCTTCCCAACACTGACCATCTGCTGGACATATTTTTGTTGCCATTCCCCCTTTCAGAACTTCAAACTGTTAAGTATTTGCTGAATTTCAAGATATGTTTTTTTTTCCAACTCAAAACAGTAGGAAATGAGTTAATAAAGCTTCTACTTTCATTTTAAAGACCCCTGAGAGATACTTAACCAGTAGCCTGCTGTGTAAATGTTATTGAGAATGAAAAACATAAAATAAATTTATAGCTGCAGTTGTGTCCACATCCATCCCAAACTTTATATACAACAACGAAAATAACACTTAGTGCTATAATGGTTATCTCCATGAAAAGGCTGCGGTGTGATTTATCTAATAAATTAGACAATAAACTCTTTCTTGAACTATTATTGTTAAAAATTAGGAAATGAAAGCCCTGGGGTAAATGTAACTTGAAAAAATATATATAATTTTCTAAAAAATAAAATCTTGATTTTCAAATTTTTTCATTGGCTAATGTTCTTGTATATAAATACTGTTGCCATAGAGTAAGCATTTGTGTAAATGTTGAATGTTTTTGAAAATACTCAACTGATTTGGGGTGGGAGGACCTAAACTTTTGGCGGTACTAGTAATTTCCTCCTTCTGGAAATAAATTGTAGACCATCAAACAAATACGATGTTTGTTTGTTGCTATGTTGCCAGTGTCTGAAAAACCTGGCTGCCTTTCCTCTTCAAGTCTTTGTCCACAAGTCTACTTCTTGAGAAGCCCTACCTGAGGGTCATATTTAATGTAGAAACAACTTAAGGTCATTTATCGTCCCTTTTCCTTACCTATTTTGTTATTTTTTATCAAAATTACTACATTATGTTCTTTATTATCTATCTCCTGCATTCAAAAACTCTTTTTTTTTTTTGAGACAAGATCTCACTATGTTGCCCAGGGTAGTCCTGAACCCACGGACTCAAGCGATTCTAGCCTCAGCCTCCCAATTATCTGGGATTATAGGTGTGCGCCACCATGCCTGGTCAAAAATTCTTAAAGGTTAAGAACTTTGGTTCATTTTGTTTGCCTCCACACCCTTGCCCTTAAATGAATGCTTGCCCACACAAACTGTGAATTCAAGATAAATGTGATTCTTTCCAAAGCTTCTAGCAGCCATAGAATATTAAGATGTATGACTGTTAATATGTGACTGGTCATGTCTTAGAGCCTTGACCCGTTTATATATGTATGTTCATATATGCAATGAGCCTCTTCATAAACACACATGATGTTTTGCTGGTCTGGTACAATGATATGTGGTCTGTAGCTTGACACTTAATTAGGAATTGAGCTATTTTTTATTAGAGTTCAGTGTCACAGCTCTGAAAACTGAACATTCTGGTCTTAAGCTAGGTTTTCCTCATATTTCTTTCTGACATATATTTGGAATGCAAGATTTAATGCCTCCTCCAGCTCCATATTGACCATGACAGGGCCAGTTTTTATAGCGGTGGGATGACTTTCAATATTCTTGAAGCTTCTGTAAGTGAGACCATTAGCTTGTTTTCTTCTTTCAGTCCTACTTCTGTTACCTAAGACCTTTCCATATAAAGTTGTCATTGGGTCTTTCCATTCTCCATATATCTTCAGCTTACCAGATTCCCTCTGTTAGGACTCATGCTTTCATTACTATAAAGGAGTGTTAGTAATACATTGTGGCTATTTTAGTGTCTCCATGACCATCACTTTTGTGCAAAATCTTGAAAGTCCAGTGAATTGTCAACCTTCCCACTAAATTGAAATCAGCAAAGGAAAGATTAGAGGTGAACCAACAAAATTCTATTGAGAAAAATGGCTAGGTGGGAGCAGAAGGAGTCAGAAAAGAAAAGTGGCTTTCTTGGACATTACTACATGGTTGAATTTCTCACGAAGGGTTTGCAAACAAGACTCAAAGAGCTCAAAATAAGACAAAAATGTAAGCTATATACAACAATGGATGGTGAAGAAATTCATAGAGGTAAAGTCTGAAGTTCTGAAAGGTCAAAAGGTCAACCAGCTGCTACCCATAATTTAAAAATAAGTACTGAATAGCATATCTATAACCTAGAAACCAAATAAAATTCTGGAACTCTAAGGGATGAGAGCCACCCAATGAGATTTTGGAATTTTTTAGAATGCATGATGTTTTCTGAGCTTCTGATATTTTTCATCTGTTATGAAAATGTGCATAAATGAGATCCATGATTTTGTGAAAACCATGAATTTTAAACGTTCTCCTGTATGAACACTTCTAGTTTAATGTAATTGAGTCTATACTGTTTTGTGTACATACTTTAAATTTTAATCAACATGTTTCATTATTTGATAGGCTTATTTGGTTCCTATTTACCTTGGGTTTTCCAGGAATGTTTAATTCTTAAATCACATTGTGGTAGACATATGCTTTATCTTCTCATTCATAATAAAATATCTTTAATACTATTATTTAGTGCCCAATTACCAGTTCTAATGATCTATCCAAGGGTAGTCAATCACCAGAAAATCTATTGAGTGAAATAGTCAACTTTGTTCAGATTTTGCAACTCAGGAATTCAGATGGACACCAATAAAGACCAGCTCATCACTGCTCCATTGTGCCTGAGGCTAAGCTGGTCAGATCAGATACAAGGTCAAGGGCTAACTCTAGGTTTGGGAACTAAGTCGCCTTCCAGCTTCTTCATCCCTCCATCTGGGACCTAGGGTGACAGAAGGATGGATTCCATTGATACCTGTGCCCATCCATGTGGTCTCCCTAGCCACAATGTCCTAAGTGGTCAGTCTCTGTACCGGACACTGCCAGGCTCCAGGAGAGCTTCATAGACACATCAGTTGCACAGTCTTTGATGTTTCCACCTGGGAGGTCATGTCACTTACACCAGGCTCTGTTGATCATAGCAGTCACAGGAACACCCAGATCCAGGGGAGAGATCACAGGTCTCAGGGGGAAAATATTGAAGAATATGTGACCGTCATTTGAAATTGTCACGTGGCCCAAGGATACATAGGCACTCTTTATTCTTGGTGCAGCCAGTAGCTGGGGCAGACATATGCTTATTTTCAAAGAGGATGTGGCAGTTGTTTCTACCACATCCAAAGTTAAAGGGGCTAATGATTATTTTTGTCTTCTTAAGGTCAGATTGATCTTCTCCACTCTTTTCTTCAGTTGTTTTCATTACTCCATCTGTACTTTAGGTTTGTGAATCCATGTGGTCTTCCAGGACTTGACTCTTCTGACTGTGAGAGAGGTTTGCTAGAAAGCATATTAGCTCGGCCCTAGATTCATTTCCAGTACAACTGCTTGCCCATTGCTTTCATGTTTTTTATTGATACCTGTATTTTATTTGATAAAAGCTGGAAGTTTCAGAAACTTCCAGTGCCAGTCCATGTGCCAGTAATTCTTTATCTGCCTCTTTTCAATGCTGAGTTTATGAAAGCTGACTTTTATTCAGAGTCGGTCTCACCTTAATGTACCTTTTCTGATTCTGAAAACACGGGACTCTAAGCTATTCAGACCTGGCTCTTTCCCTCCATAAGCCAGAGTGGGCTGGTTCAGATTCTACATTGTTCAATTTAGCTGATGAGCTATGGAAACTCACCAAATCAGACACACACAAGAAACCAGTGCACAGCCAGTAGGATATTCATTGCACTTTCCTTCCTATTGAAGAGATTGTATGAATGAATTATTTCTATTGACAAAATAATCAGGTGAATAATATATGTTGTCTATTATTTGCCCACCTCAGCTATTCTATACACTGTTGAGAAGGATGTAGGTTAAGATTTCAAGCAATTAAATGAATAGTATTATTGGAAATGAAGCTCATCATGTAATATTGCCAATCTTTGATAGTTTCGTTATTTCTATGTACATATTAGACAGTTTGAAAATTACATGTATATTATATATATGCATTATATATTTTCATATTTAATTATGTATTTACTCATTTGTAATGAGTATATATATATGTATGTATGTAATGAGTAGATAGATAGATAGATAGATAGATAGATAGATAGATAGATAGATAGATAGATAGATAGATAGATAGATAGATAGATAGATAAGCCAGGTGTGGTGGCACATGCCTGTAATCCCAGCTACTTGGGAGGCTGAGCCTAGGAATCACTTGAGTCCTCAAGTTTGAGACTACCCTGGGCAACATAGTGAGACCTACTATCTTAAAAATAATAATAATTATTGTATACATATATAAATTCCCACCATTACCTTTATCTGGTGTTAAGAGGGACTCGATTTCTTCCTTTAATATGTAAAGAATTTTATAATTCTTTACATTTAAAAATGTATAATTTATAAATACTGCATTGCACCATTTTGTTTCACCTTTACATTATAAATAATGAAATCAAGATGTTTGTGAGTCTATGATTGGTTATTCACACATTGCTAATCAAGAAGATTTCATAGCAATTTTTCAGTTTAGGTTCCATTGGTGAAATTTTCTTCTCCATGTTAAAAATCACTTAGTATTATTAAAAGCTTTATTTTGATAGACAGCTTGTATAAAGTATAAATAGGAATATGTTTTTCAATTAGAGACACAGTGACAATCACAGTCCAGCTAGCAGCATCCTACCCCAAACCCCAGCATTGCACCTTGCTCTGAGACACAAACATCTTCAAAATTGGAATCAATCTTCCCAATTTTTGTTTTAGATTTATATCTTCATAAGCAAAATCTTATTTAGTGCTTCCTGCTTCCAAAATCTCTCTGAATGGATGTATGTTATGTTTGCCTTCTATTGCTTCTAGCTGCTGCCACATGAAATTATATTTGTGAGATAACTAAGGAACAAGTGCATATTTTCTGGTATTCCATTTTCCTTTCTGTGAAAGTTATAGCTTCTAGTTTGTATTACTGTAATGGTTGCCCTAGAAATTTAGACATAGAGATCCAATTTCTCAAAGTTAATCCATATCTTTACCCATCCCTCAGAAATTTCAAGGATTTTAGAACAACTCAGATTTATACAATGTCACTGCTAACTGTTAATTTTATATGCTTAATGCCACAAGACATTATTATGTTGAAGATTATTTCTCTAGCCTTTCTTTTCAAGGAGTCTTTTTACTGGGAATTTATTTTTAGAGCTGCTTTTGGGGGGTGATGAGGGATTTCAAAGCATAATTGTGGGGAAGTTACAGAAATTTCAGCTATTCCTCCCATCCCCCATCCTGCTTCTCTGCCAACACCCCACTAGAGTGGGCCACTTGTTACAATGGAGGGATCTATGCTGGAACATCATTGTCACCCAAACCCTACAGCTGCCATCTGTCCTCACTGCCTTGTACATTCTAAGGGTTGGGGCAGACTTTACCACCATTGTAGTATCAGGCCATGCATATCAGATCACCTTGAAAATCTTTGTGGTCTGTTCATTTGTTCTCCTTCCCACCTCTGGTAATCACTGGTTTTTCACTGTCTCCATAGTTTTGTATTTTCCAGAATATCATCTTGTTGGGATGATGCAGCCTTTCCAGGCTGGCTTCTTCCATAGAGTAATAGACACATCTTCTCACAACTTATCACAACTTATCACTCATTCCTTTTTAGTGTTGAATATTCAGTTCTCTGTTTATTTAGCCAGCTTATTTATTTAGTTTATTTCCTGAAGGATGTGTTGGTTGCTTTCAAGTCTCCGTAGTTATAAGTGCATCTGCTAGAAACTCCATGTGCAGGTTGGATCGTGACTGCCAGGTCACACAGGAAGGGTGTCCTCCATCTTGTAAGAATTCACCAAATGGTTTTCCAGGTGACCATGCCATTTTTATCCACTCTAGTAATCAAGAGAGTTCCTGCTGTTTTTTGCCCTCCCCATTAAGTAGGGTGGCATTATCATCCTTACCATTTAAGAATTTAGCATGTCTTGACTTTTTAATTTATTTCATTTATCTTATTTATTGTATTTACAATTTCTTTGCTCACTGTTCTCTCCTGATGATGGTGAACAAGGAATTAAATTTGAGTCACATTTCCCTGGGTTGGTCACTTTAGGGGGTCCTACTTTAACATGGAGAAGGTCCCCAATCCAGTTCCCCACACCTGACAAGCTTGGGTTCCCTACTACTGCATTTGTACCTCAGAGGCAGATGTCACTGTGGAGTAAGATCTGCCAGGTGGGAAAAGCACCTTCCCAGTGTGGGGTGCTGGTACCCTGCACACTTACTTGTCTGGCTCTCGACTGCTCCTTCCATATCTGTATTTCTAAGGAAGACTTAGGTTTTTGTTGGCATTGTTAATAGCCACCAAGGTGTTCTGAACGCATTTGACATCACGAAAATGAAGTTTCTATCATATTTTTCTTTAACTCTTCAACGAGTCTTTGTAATACTTGGTTTGGATTCTTGTAGAAGGAAGATTGATTGTAAATTCTCCTTGGTGACCATCCTTGTCACAGTTTTGAATGTGGAACTTACAATAGCCACAAAATGAGTCCAATGGGAGTTTTGTTTTGTTTTCCCCTCCTCTGTTCACTGTTGGTCTAAGTGTAGTGAGTGAAAAGCCAGAAACTGTCACATGAAGAGTTCTGTGAGAGTCAGCCAGTGTCTCGGTCACAGTGCCACCTAGCACCCTGTTCTTCCTAGAGTTGCCATCACCATCCACGGTTTCGTTCATTTCATTATGTTTTCAAAATGTTTCCATAAAGTTGTTGGTTGCATTTGCTTCATGTTTTTAATGTTGGTGCAGCTAAAACTCACCCACACTGAACTTTCTTCATTTGTCTTCAAGATTCATTTTCATTTTAGGGATAACATTTTTTTTGCATTAATTCACATCATGCAATTTTTGTTCTTGTGTTTTTTTATTCTCTCCTTCAAATTTTATATATATATATATAATTGAAGTAACATTCATTTGCAACTCTGAATTTGATTTACAAATGTATATACACACCTCTTTAGATGTATATTACCATACCATCGTGGCGGGATATAGTCCTCATTATTTTAAGAGAATGTTGTCTTTATTACTTATCTTTCAAAAAACAAGTTCTTAGACTCATGAATCTTTATTTTTGTTTTCTGCATCATTAAACTCTATCTTTTTTCTACTTTCTTGATACTTCCTTTTCCTTCCTTGTGAGTTATGTATTGAGAGCTTAATGGATTATTTCATGTTTAATACAAAATGTAGAACTAGCAATTTTACTTAAAGGTGCTCTTTAGCTATACCCTACAGGTTTGTTATAGACTATAGTCATTATTTTAATAATATTTATTATGCTTTAATCTCCATTCTGATTTTTATTAGTCCACGTGCTTCCTAAAGGTGAGCTTTAAAAAAAATTTGTAATCACACATGCACACAAGGTTGGATTTTTAGCAACTTTATGTAATTGCATTATAGTCAGGGCTATTAATTTGTGAAAATTTATTGAGGGACTTGTAATATGACTTATTATGGAGCTGGTTTTCATAAATGCATTTTAGAAACCTGTTTATATTATCTAATTGTTGAGCACAGCTTTATATATATTTAAATCAGAATTTTGAGTGCCAAACATTTCTCATTGTAGAATTAAACACAGCCATCTATTAAACTGACAAGAATGCAAACCTTTTCTCATACATTGCTTCAAAGACCAACCTTCTCCTTTCAATTTTTTAAAAAATAAAGTGCATTTTCTTTCACTGGTGAAAGGTGCATTTGTAGTGAAATATGGTCACATATGACAGTTGGGAATTCCCAGCTCTAAACTGCACCCCTATATTGGCAGACAAACAAGAACTGGTTGAAAGAAAATGAACATTTGGCGACTACTGTTTCCTTTGCCCGTGGCTATTCTGTGATTTGCAACAGGGTAAAGATGTGGGAAAGGTTAGGTGACCAGATGGCCGGGAAGTGGGGAGCACTTACAAAGGGGAGTTCTAATAGATTCTACAAAAAGACCTTCTGCAAGTGCAATGACGCTGCTCCCAGATTGGTCCAGTGCATAATTAAAGGACATGATAGGACTAATGAGGCAAGGCTGGGGGTGGGAGGCACAGTTTTCATCCACACAATAGAAAAGACCAAATGTGCATTGTGACTGGAGAAACTGGGGGAGGCTCATTCTAGCCACGTGTAAGATGGAGGGACACAACCCCTTCCCATTCAGGAAGACCGTGCCAGGAAGATTCAGCTTTGGTCCAAGGTGATGGACTACTTGAAAAGAACTGGTGTACACAAGAACGACTTTTAAAGTGTCCTTTCTATTTCATCAACTGCAAAGTGTGGTGAGAAGGGGTTCCATTTTGGACTCATTCTGTGATCCTCACTCTGTTCTCCTTCATTGGCCTGACCCATTCTTGTACAAGTAAAGAGGGACCACAGTCACATCTCTCTCCCACACACCTCTCATTAGTGATAAATAAGCTACCAGATTTCCTGGGGGGCTTCTGACATCCTGGGGTGTGAACATAGATTAAGAGATATGCCTTAGATAAAGGATACAGCCCTCTAACATCCTAGGATTGTCCCACTGGAAGAGACACAAGAGAAATGTCCCTGGGATGATAAACCTGTTGACCCCCCACAAGTACTTTTCCTGTAACACCTGTCCTCCTGCTTACATGCCACATGTCATGGGATCTTGCGTTCTTTCCTTCCTCATTACCTCATTGTGATCATTCTTCACCAAGATATAAAAGAAACCATAAGTTCACAATAAAGATGGGTCTCGACATGCTCCCAAAATCCCTGATCTGTGAGCTAGTCTGAAAGATTGCTATCAATCTCTTTCGTCTCATTCTTCTTCTTTCCCGCACAGGACTCATAACTATGCACCATGCCATCACTGCAGGGAAGCCAGGGTGTGCTGGACAATTTCAACCTCTTTTCTGGAGAGCTGTTCTGCTCTCTAGATCGAGGACTGTGAGCATTTCTTGAGTCAACTGACAGGATTTCTAGAAGGATCTGTCACTTTCTTTTCCCATTTTGCGATCTGTGCCCACGTGTAGCTCATTTGCAACCTGATGTTTAGCTCTCGGGTGGTTTCTTGGTGCTTAGCTTCACTGTTGGTGTGTCTGGTCTTTTGAGACTCTTTATTCAGTGAAGCTGCTCTGGGCACCTTAAAGTTAAACAGTACCTTCCTCTCCTCCCCGCTACCCCTCAACACTGGGACCCCCAGTCTGAGAGCAGAGGCAGCACATGTGGGCTGGGACTCAGGTCCACCCAGCATCTGCAAAGAAGGAAGCAGAGGTCCAGTCCCTCCAGCCCCAGTATCTTCACTAACACGTCAGCCCGGGGGGAGTGTGGGCCAAGTTATTAATGCATCTACTCTCAGTGCCTTTGGCTGGTCATTTCCTTCAAGATCTCTTGGAAATAATCCCTCTAACGGAGCTGAAATGCCTGACTGAAACAGAGCCTACATCTCTCTCCATGCCACCGGTTTTATTAAGAACGCTAATGAACACACATTTTATCTGGAATGCCACATCTCCCTCCCAGGAAAGCTGGCAGTAGAGATGGTAGTGATTACGAAGTAAGCCACTAAATGCATTCTACATCAATACATTAAGATACAAGATCACAAATCTGCCTCAGAAATAGCGCTCTGAAGGAAGGTGTCTGCACAGTTCGACTGCACACATCCCTTAGCTGGGCTAGAAGCCTCTAGACTCATATACACAAGAGGATGCTCATATACACGTGGGCGATGCTTCACACACTTGCCACCTGTGAGAACCACTTGATGTGGACTCGGTGTCAGGCCACCTTCTCTCTCTGGCATCTTCCCCAGGCTCCGCTCACTCCATGCACAGTCTCTCTGCGTGAGGTCTTTTGTCACCTAGGTTCATCAGGTATGTTACACTTACACGCGTTTGAACATGCATGTGTGCACCCGTGTGCATGGGTGTATTTAAGCATCTGTGGGGAAATGGATAATGATCTGTGTGTGTTGAAGGAGGCAAGTTTAATTAAGAAAGATGAAGTAAAAAATCAGAACTAGGAGGAGACAGGAGAAAAGCCACCGTGGGCTGGCAGCGTTCAGAGTGGGGTGAAGAGATTACCTGAGGCTGTTTTCACTGTGCAGAAATGAACAAGGTCCCGGGACCCGTCTCCAAATTCCCACCCTGCAGCAGCTTCCGTGCATGGCAGGTGCGGTAACTGCCACAGGTCTTTGAGGGAGAGGCCTCAGCCTTCCACCACCTGTTCCCTGACCCCACCCAGCTGACAGTAGGCAGGACCTTGGAACGAGCTGCTCACACTGCCAGCTCCGTATAGTCCAATTCTGGTGTTAACACGGTAATAAATGCTGGACGCAGGCCGTCTCTGTGCCTACTGGCGTAAGGATGGTCAGTTGTAGCTGGAGGAGCTATGAGCAGCAGGCCCCAGGCCTGGCGCAGGGAGACCACTTCAGGTCAGACTGGCCACGATCTGCTGGTTGTGTCAGCTCTTCCTCTAAGAGTCATTCTTTCTTGCTTCTGTTTGGCTCCTGTCGGGAGCAGATTAACCAAAGTGACTCCATTTAGTCTAAAACCTCCTTCTGAAGCCACTGTCCTCTCCCTGCCCTCCATGGAAAGGACCCGCCAAGGCTGGCTGGTCCCCCATCCTGTTTCTGCCACCCCTTATCCCTGGTTGTTCCTGACAACTGTCTTGTCCTCCTGATGGATGATGGACACCAGCATTGTTGGGAACAGTAGTTATGGGAACGTGTCCCCCCCATCATGGGGATGTGGCAATGTGTCCTGTAGTTACGGGCATGTGTCCTACACCTGTTTGCTTGCTTCACAGTGGGGGGCGGGGGTGGTTTTGCCCTATAAAAGTTTGTCACAGAGACCTTGGGGCCCCTGGTGCGCCAGTCATGAACTCTGAACATCGGAGTCCTGCTGTCTTGTCGAGCAGCCTGGAGTCACAGCAGCGCCTGTTAGGGATTTCCTGTTTTAAATTACTGACCTCAGTGGTTCGTTCCTGGACTCAACGCCAGGGACATTCTTCTCTCCTCCCACCAGAAGCCACAACAGAGACCAGACCCCTGCCGTTCAGTCAGTGGTTCACTAGCCCGGGACACTGCCCTGTCTCGGCAGCTGGCAGCCGTTTCTCAGCAGGGCCCAGGTTGTCTGGACCGGGAGGAGGCATAGGAAGAGACCCTGTCTTCTCTGGCAGAAGCATTAGCCAGCGCAGTGATGTTCTTACAATGGCGTCAAGCTGGAGCGGCTGCTCCCTCCCCTGTGTCCACAGTGCAGGCAGGGCTAGGCCTGGAGAGGACAGCGAGACTGGACACTCCCCTCCAGCTGGTGCTGGCTGCTGGCCGCTGAAGGGCGCCTGCTGGGCCTCACAGTCCTTGGCTCATCACCCACAGGTGCTGCCTGACCAGCCGCAGCCCCACCCTATGGCGCCTTTGTCATTTTTTATTATTCATTTAGTTGTTTACATGTTTAAAGACATAAATACATATGCGCCATATACTGTAAGTATGTATACTATATAGCATAAGTATATATTATATAAGACAATCTAGAATATATATAGACATAATATATTTAAATATTATATATGTATATAATATAATAATTATATACTGTATATTTCTTGTGGAGTATATATAATATGTTTTATGTTATGCATAAGCTTATATATAATATATATGCATATATATTATATGCATATTATATATGATATTATATATCATATATAATATATATGCATATATATTATATATCACATATAATATTTAAATTTAACATATAAATATATTTACTATAAAATGTATATTATGTAATACTATTATGTATAGTATATATACATATATACAATGTATGTATATATACATATATATTAATATGCATATACATTTATATGTACATATGTATTATATATACACACATATATGCCATATGGCAGGTGTTGTAGCTGTGTATAAATATATATATTTGTATATGTATATACATATTTATATACATATATGCATATATACATATGTTCACATGCCTATATACATATACATTTATATATCATATATTTTATATACATATATACATATATACATACATATATAAAATATCATATATTTTATATACATATATATGTCATATGGCAGATGTTGTAGCTGTATATGCATATATTTTTATATATTTTATATATACATATATTTTATATATGTATATACATATTTATGTATAGCTACAACACCTGCCATATGACATATATATGTGTGTGTATATATTTTATATATATTATATAATATATACAAAAAATCATTGTTTCTCTGGAGTTCTCCCTCTCCTTTATCACCTGTGAACCTTCATCTCAATTTTCTTGTGCTCCGCCTTCCCTAATTTCTCCCTTCCCCTACCTCCCGAGCTACTTGCCCCAATTCGGTAGTTAACTATTTAGATTTTTTCTTGGTCTTTTATGTATTATTCCTACACTCCATCTGTAGGATATAGAACTTATTTCTGCTATGATTTCCTCTAGGTCCATCCATGTTATCACAAATGTGTCATCATTGTCAGTTTTGATTGCAGTATACTATTCCACTGTCCAAATATGTGACTGTTTTTCAGCCATTTATCAGTTTGGGGGCATTTGGGTTGTTTCTGTATCCTTGCTAGTGTGAATAGTGCTGCGATGAACATCTGGGTACAGGTGTCTTTTTGAATGAGTGTTTTGGTGTTGTGGCACCGTTTTCTACTATACCTGCTGTGCAACACACCCTTTCTTATATGTGTCCATGTGTTTGATCACCTGCTTCAAACTAACTGTGCAGAGAGGCCTCGCTGCAAAAAGGCAAAGGACAACTTAACTCCTCTCAGCACTTGTTGGTGCTTTGAACTTAGGACAACACGGTCTCAACTTTACAAGGGATCTGTCTCAGTTATTTATACCTTCACTGTGATCTGCTTATGCTCAAACTGTGCTAGTCTTACTCAGCTTACTCATGTTTAAACAAGAAAAATCATCGTCCCATTCACTTCTTTTTTTTTTTTTGAGACCAGGTCTCGCTATTTTTGCCCGTGGAACCGCAGGCTCTTGTTCCCCGGGGTACCACGGACTCAAGCAATCCCCAGCCTTGGCTTCCCAGGTAGCTGGGATTACAGGCATGCACCACCATGCCCAGCTATTTTTTTGGAACTAGGTCTCACTACGGGCCCCAGCTGGAACTCGAACCGTGATCCCTAGCCCCGGCCGCTTGGTAGGCTGAAGCTTACAGGCATGAGCCACCATGCCCGGCCCCGTCCTATTCACTTCTAAAACCTGTTGCTTATTACCAATTGGAGGTAGAAACGAAAATCAAGACAGCCATAAAACTGAAGTTATCTTTTCATATTATGTTCCACCAATGTAGGAAAAATTTCTTTGTCTTGATTTTTATTTTGGTTGAATCTCTTTAATTGAAACTGAACCTATCTTAGTTTAATATTTGATTATTACAGCTCTAAACTATTATGTGTCACTATTTATAAAGGAGAATTCTGCATCCAACAAATGTATCATCCTCTTGAGTTGTTTCCAGACACAGCCAATAAATAAATGAGACACTGGCCAGAAATATTCCTTGAATTTATAGTCTTCCTGGTAAGTATAGATCACGGTTCTGAATTGGATGGAGAAGCTTGTTAATCACTGAAAGCCAAAGAGGGGAGCATTTTTGTTTATTGTATCCAAGCCCTGGTTTATTTTTAATTTTTTGGGCTTGGTAAAGAATTCTCTTTTCTTTGACATATTTTACCAGAAAAAAAGATGATATATATTGGAGATATCATAAACCTTTTTAAAAATATAAGCTGCCATTATTTTACTTATGCCCTCCTCACCCCCAAAGACTTGGGACAGCTACATCCATCAGAAGACAGCCAACAGCCTGCAAATTCATTGGTTTTCTCTGTCTTTCGAGCAGGTGGTAGGAGTTTAGTCTAAATCATGGAAATCCATACTGACAATAAAACTCATTGCACAGAGTGTAAGCTCACATGTACCATTTATCCTGCTTTTAGCTTGGAAACTATAAACCTTAGTCTCTAACTCGCTTTTTGTTTTCCCCCTTACTCAAAAATGAGCCAATTTTATCCCTTTGAACAAAAATAGAAGTTAAGAGGTGGAAATGATAACCTCCCCAGGAAGTCAGGTGACCCTTCAGGGGTTCACTTAGCTCTTCTCTTCCTCAGTAACGTGATCTCTCCGCTGTTAGAGATTGAGGGACTGACTGATGAGCTTGATGGATACCCACATTCTCCCTCAGCTGCACCTGAATAGCATCTTCGTCTCTTGTTCTGGGTGTATTCCTTTGACATCGGTGCAGTTGGCTGCTGTTTGCTGTCTTTTTTTCCCAACACTCTGCAGCTGATCTCTGCACCATTTAGTCAAAAGTGGAGTGCCTACACGTCCGATGCAGGGTGTCATCCAGAGCGCAAGCCTCCTGAGGCTACACTTGTGGGCTGATGGACAACGCCATCGAGTCTTTGGTGACCACGACATGGTCCTTACCTCAAAGTCTTGTTTCAAGACCGTTCACTTCCTGGAGGGAACCCTGTGGAGTCCTGGAAGCTCGGGAAGGGAACTGTGGACCCCACGGTCCAGCAGGCTCTCTAGAAACCCACCTTGACACTTGCCTATGCCCCAATGGACAACAAAATGCAGCCATTTCCCATGTCAGCTTTTAGGGGTGTGGGAGTAGTGTCACCCTCCTTGGGCTCCTGTGTGATCCTTTGCCCTTCTGAGCTTTCACAAGGGGTCAGCCATTGTAGCCTGGCTCACCTGTCACGGGTGTTTCTCTCCACAGGCACCTGCATGCTTGTTCTCTGTCATCATGCATCCTCCCCCAACTGGCCCGTTCCATTGTCTGTTAAAATGTGTCCCCTGTCCCCCCTCCCCATGACTCTGCAGCTTGGACAGCTTCCAAGTGATTTCTTGTGCTGCAGCACATGTGTGTGCAATGGGAGCTCCCAGGCACCTATGTTTGGTGACTCCTGGGATGGATGAGGAATGGAGGACTGTTGCGTCATCTTCCACAGATGTGCCAGTGTAGGCATCAGTCTGCTTCGTACCAGGGTTGAGGGTAGACTAGGGATGGAAAAAACATGATCTGTGGTGTTTCCTGACATAGGTTTAGTACATTCAGGTCTTTTGGGTAAAAAAAAAAAAAAGCAAAGTTGCATCTGTTGTTTCATTTGCACGATGGAAGGAATCATTGACTCGTTTCAAACGCTCCCTCCGCAGTCTCTAGGACTTGGTCTTGACCGCATGGATTCTTCTTCTGTGTCATGGGAAATGATGTAGCTTCCACCATAAGAGCGCTTATGGAGGGCACCTAAAATTTGGGATAGACATGGCTCTGGAGGTTGGAGGAGTTGAGACATTTGCAACTTTACTTCGTCTGTAGAATTCTATGTCCTTAGGTGCAGACTCGCTTGGCTTATTTCCTTGTTATTGTTCTTTGCTGCCTGGTATTTTTTTTCTCCAGAATCTGCTTCAAATGAGATTTTAGTAATTTTTGACTCTGTATGGTAGTGTGTGTGTGTGGGGGGGGTGTTGGGGAAGAAGAGGATGTTTCCTCTCCCTCTAGTCCTTAAGCAAGACCGACGTTTGATTTCTAATTCTGCTTGGCTTTTATAAAATCAACCTCTGTATGGCAAAGATTAGCAAATATCCTCTGAGAACTAAACCCGGGATCATCTGGCACCAGGGAATTTTAGCTGCTTTCTTTTTCTTTGACCCCAGGAACCTCCCGCCTTGTTGAATACTTAGATGTATAATTTAAAGGATGTGTGCTACATTTTATCTGGTATCTCCAGGTGTTTTGAACTCAAAAAAAGTTTCAAGTTCCTCACTTTGCTATATCATAGGAAATGAAATTCCCTGGAGAATATTATTTCTATCTCTTTCCCAAATATTCTATAATGTGTTGTTATTGAATTGAGATGCTGTTAAAGAAATTATCTCATAAAGTGTTATTAAAAAATTGAGATAGGGTAAATATTTTAGAAGCATTTTCCTCTGCAACAAAAGCTGTGTGTTCTTAATAACCTAGAACAGATATTGCTAGTAGTTAGGTGAGAAGCGATTATTCCTGAAGAATACCAGCTTAGTGAAATTTAAGGTACTCTTATAGTATTTTGTCCCCAGATGCTTATGTCACATGTCTCTTGTG
This sequence comes from Uropsilus gracilis, assembly GCA_004024945.1. Taxonomy (NCBI): domain Eukaryota; kingdom Metazoa; phylum Chordata; class Mammalia; order Eulipotyphla; family Talpidae; genus Uropsilus; species Uropsilus gracilis. Next base: position 30,216 of record PVHY01008729.1, read on the forward strand.
AATGTGGAAGTAGTCTTACAATAGGAGGAAGGCATCTTTTTTATACAAAGAGCAGAACACTAAAAAGTCTCAAAAGATCAGTATGGGGCAATACCATCGTCACCAATAACAATTATAAGATTGAAAAAGAGAAAGGGAAGGAATAGCATAGGTCATGGACATCGCTTTGGGACAAAATCATACCCCAGCCCCCAGCATCAAAATGAAAAAAATAGAGAAACGTTGCTACGGCGATGGAGGCAAGAGCTGGTCCTTCTCCACATTGGCTTTCCCTGCCTGACCAGTCTCAGAGCAACTCCAGCTTCTTCTCAATATGAACTTCATTCCCAGGTCATCCAACATAGTGAACTTTTGGCGAATCCCAAAGTTAAATAAAACTGGCTTTCGACTTCTTAGTATTTTTGCTATTCATAACATCTTAATACAGGCAATTATGACTCCAGTTAAATGTCCTATTTTCTTTCTCAGCTGTAAAAATATTAAATGGAGAAGTCAGTCTTCCCCATTCAAAGTACTAAAATTACCTAGGTTTCTGAAATGACAATATTTATGAGTGATAAGAAGCAAAGTCTAATTTTCTTTCACTAGCACAAGAAGGTATATCTTTTAAACATCAATATAGATTTAAATATGAGATGTTTCCTTGCTACTTTACTGAGCTGGGATTTTGGGCAGATCGCCACTGATGGTAACTGACCCACCTTTATGACACACCTATCAGTCGTTATTACACACAGTCAGTCGCTGTGCTTGGGGTTTTTCTCATGATATGTTAGTGAATGTTTTTAAAAACTACAGGAATTGGGTATTAGTCATCCTGTCTTTGAAATGAAGAAACTGAAATGAAGATTAGGATTGGGGAGGGCGGTGAGGAGGACAAGGAGAGTGTTAACAGGTCAAGGGCACACTGTGGGAGGTGGGTAGGATAGCCGTCAGTGACTGTGGTTAATTTCATTGTATGAACACTGGAAATGGACCTGAACTCTAGATCTTAGATGTTCCCACCACACAGGTAACCACTTAGGGCTGGTGATGTTAACCAGCTGGATGGTCATCATCACTCATCTCCATACACCGACTTCACGTTGTACAGTTTAGCCGTATGTCTAATTTTAATGAAAAAAATATACATTCGTTTGTAACAAGAGAGGGAATGGGTAGCCTAGTTGAAATCAGGGAACTGTGTGATGACTAAAAGGCACAGCTGAATCTGTGCTTCCATAACCCATATTCCTCACCAGTAAGAATGCCTTTGCGGAATATTTTATTAATTTGTTTTGTGAGTGTTTAAATTCATCTGCCTAGTTTATGTATGAGATGTGCTGGCAGGCTATGACCATAAAGAATTACATTTATCAAGTGTCAAGTCTTTTGTTTTTGTACTCTCTGTTTGAAACCATGACTGAGTTTTTAGAAGAGTACTGAACATAAAAAAATCAAAGCATAAAAGAATCAAATGATTCAGTTGGCATTTCTGTCTTTCCTTTTATGGTGACCTTTGGGTCATGAGCATTTTTTATTCCTATTGTGTAATTTGATTTGCAAAGTGCTAACTATCCTAATTTGTCAAGACTCCTAGTCCACTTCTCAGACTTCCTTTTGTTTTCTATGTTCTTGTAATTTTCTCCATGCTTATTCAATAGGCTGGTAGAATTATATCTGCTATCTTTTAAATTTAAAGTAATATTCCTATAAACACCTTTTGCGTGTCTTATGAGTACAGAATAGGAAACCCACACACAACTGATTTTAAAAATAGTTGATCCTGCTAAAGTAATCCGGTTATGATAAATGTCAGTATTTTACAGTATACTGAAGGTCTTTTTTAATTTTCTAAAATATAGTATTTAAATAATCCTAGCTATCCAAGTGGTCCAATAGATTATTTTTCATTTCAATGAAATCAAATCAATCAAGTTAACAAGTACTATTCTTTAAAATAAATATTTCCTTTTCTTAATATATGGGAGGGTTAAATATTGTATCTTCCAGATTCAGTCTGACCAAATTCAGACCTGGTTCTGATCTTTAAACTCAGTGACATTGGACAAATCCTTAGTCTCTCTTTATCTCATTGTCTTCAACCATACAAAAGATAATAACCTTGCCTACTTGCCTATGTCCTAAAGTTATTGTGAAGATTGCATGATTTAATATATATCTATATATATAATTCTCAGAACACTAATACATAGTAAATGCTGTAAAATGTTATTCTTGTTTAATTGACCTAGAATATTAGAGCCAGTGGGAATAATTTAGCCCATTCTTCACCAAATTCAAGTCAGAATTTTTATAATGCCTTCACTTTTGTTAAATGCAATACCTAGTATCTCACTAAATGCTTCTATTTTAGGTTGGTCTATGGTTTTACTTGACTAAATTTATTCTAAATGAAACTGGAAATGTAAAAACCATGTTTTTCAAATGCAGAATGGGACATGTATATATAGATGTAACTATTAGAATAAAAAGATTTTTCCATGTAACCCCTCAATATATATATGAGAGGGTGTTTTGTAAAGTACTGCAAATATGTTGTGCATTTGAAAAACCAGAGCCTTTGAGAAGGAAGGAAAGAATTTGGAAGTTAAAAAAACATTATTCATTTTATCAAGTAAATGAAAGGCTCTTGAGCCTTTCATTTGTGACATAATAGTAGCTTGATAATTTTAACCAGAGCTGGAGGTGATGGGAGGTGGGAGTGGTGAGCTGCACACATGGGCTCAGTGTGTGAGGAGACTGAGGCATACTTGACATAAAGCGATTCTTCAGGCAGTGACAATGTGGGAGCCGAGATGTGGTGATTGAATACATGTGACTCGATTCAGATCTGTGACCTCTGATCTGGGAACAATGGCATTGAAGCCCTTCTAGATACGTCAGTCCTGAGTTCAGAGGACAGATAGGAATGGAGGCATTGATGGACACATATGGAGAGAACTGGTAGTCGAAGCAGTGGTTTTGATTAAGGTCATTCTTATGAAGAGACTGCCCAAGGATACAGACACAGCCCAGGGCAAACTTTGACAAAGTTCTATGTTCATACACCTGGAAGCCAGTAAGTAGTCACAGAAAGAGATGGAAATGAGATAGCTAGAAAAGTATAAAGTCATGACAGTATAATGTTCTGTTAGTCAGAAGAAACATTCCAGAGAACAGCCTTAGAAACTGGTGGGAGAACTTTGGAGACTATGATGATAGAAGAAAAAAACATTGTTTTCAATAAATACAAAGGCTCTAGGTAATTCCATGACAAACAAAAAAGAAAAAAGAACAGTCTTCTCAAATGTTCTTTTGTACTTGCATTTCATTTACTCATAGGAATAAAAAGTAGCATTTTTAGCTGGGCATGGTGGCTCGTGCCTGTAAGCTTCAGCCTATGAAGCAGCTGGGGCTAGGGATGGCAGTTTGAGTCCTGCTTGGAGCAACACATCCAGACCTAGTCCCAAAAAATAGCTGGGCATGGTGGTACACACCTGTAATCCCAGCTACCTGGAAAGCTGAGGCTGGGGATTGCTTGAGTCCATGGTACCCCGGGCAATGTGAGCCTGCAGTTCCATGGACAAAAATAGTGAGACCTATTCTCAAAAAAAAAAAAAGTAGCATTTTTAACAGCTACAGCTTTATTTCTAAGATTCACCTTCCTCCTGAGATGTTGGCATTCATAGGGGTAAGCTGATGTGGTTAAGGATCTTTGACAAATACAAAGAGGACTGAAATAACCTAAATTATTGGAATGATATAATGATCATGAAGATGGATGATCTTCAACCTATACAATGGACACTTTCAAAGTGCTGACTTTGTAAATATATTCTCACTCATTCTTTACAACACCCTCTTGTGCTAAAGTTTTCTAATTTTGTCTGCTTTAGAGAAAAAGAACTAGAGTTTTTAATGAATGTACCCATTCCCAAAAGTGATGGTAGCAAAATTTTAGCCTTATGTTGCCTATTCATTCATTATAATCAATAAATAAACACAAGCATATGAAAAATAGATGGCATGCTAAATTTCCAAATGGCAACACATCAGATTAAATAATTTATGTAACTGAAATTAACTCATAAAAATTACCTCCATAGAAGTCGGCCTTTCATTATTTCACCATTTGATGTAGTCCAGTGTCACTCCATGCTGTCTCTGCTTGCCTCTATGAACACAGCAATTCATTGTCCACTTGTCCATCTTCCCCCTGTCTCTCATTCATCTGAGTGGTGACCTGTCAGACCCTTAGTCCCTTATGTGATTTGGCTTCTGTGATCTTTGAAGCTCTTACCCCTCCCCTCCCCTAATGTCACCTCTCCTGTACCTCCTGTGTCTTCACAAATTTAGTTTCCTGTTGTCACCCTTTGGCTAAATTCCTAGAGTCCCAGACATGGGTTTCTTTCCTTTACGTACATGCACCTTCTTTATGCAACATCTTATATAACATAGTGACATTCAAATAGTTCCCAGATTTTAATCTCACTCTCCTGGTGTTAAGCATTAATCTCAGATGTCTCACAGATACTTTGGTCCTGAGAAGTCCTTCTATCAACTCCACAAAATCACCCATCATCCTTCTCCCACTCCTCAAGACCTGCTGTTCTTCTTGTGTCCCCTCTAGCAGCAGAAACATAGCCTTCTTTGAGTTGTTCTTCCAGAAATCTAAGAGTCCTTCACATCCCCTCTGCCTGGACTGAGCCTGGAGCCAAGGTCAACCATCTCTGTCATGTCTTCCTGTAAAGCATCTTCAGTCCTTCCCTGGGTTAGCTTCACCAACATCGCCACAAGAGATATTCTTTCCTCTTCAATGCTTCTTCCGAAGACAAACTATCCTTTAAGTTTTCCCTCTTCCATCTGGTCTACCCAACTCTGCTAGAAAGACATCAACAAAGATGTCTTCAGATGTCTGCCAACAGCCCTTTCAAAGCTATTCCAACTTATTTGGACATCAAGGCCTAATGTCACCATCACGTTTTTAGCTTTTGGTTATACTTCTCAGCACCAGATTTTTGTTTTTCACTCATTATATTTTGTTGCATGGAAACTCACCCCAGGAGGTAGTAACTTAAGGCTATGACTTACCACCTCCCCTGGTATCTTCATGGGGACAATGGCACAATGGCAGACTCTAAAGTTGAAAACTAGATTTGGAGAACACACTCCACCCCATTTCCTCAGTTTACATTGGCTGCAGTCACCAGTCCTAAATCAGTGGGAAGACGTTATAGAAGGGTGTGAATGTTAGGAAGTGTTTCCCCTATTGCAAATGTTGATGCAAAAGGGGGGGAACTAGATTTTGCATGGCTGTGTAATAGTCTGCCCTATACTCACTTTTTCCAAGAATATAACTGATGCACATAAATAAAAGGACTTAACAATTTCAGACCCCAAGTTTCATCAGAGCCAAACAGAATATCGTGATGAGTGACTGATGAAGTCTTGTTTCATGAACTTAATGATACCCAATCCACAGTGATCTATGGAATGCAGCTGTGTCACTGCAGAGAAGGTCTGTTCGCACAAGTACATCTACTCATTCTGGAATATTTCAGAGCTGGCATGAGCATTTAGAGTCTAGCAAGGATGCAAAAAACAGTCAAATGAATATTTAGTTAAGAATAGTCAATAAAGTTACTGCTTTGTTTTCTCTGCTAAGTTTAGACATTAAACCCCATTTAATTTTACCTTGATTAAACAGATTGAAAATCATATGTATGCATCCAACTACCCTAATAGGTCCCTTATCTAGGATCAGCAATTTTCTAAGGGGACTAAAAGTGGATGCAAATGAAACCATGTGGTGTGGAAAATTGAATATATAATATAAAGCTGTATCTTATTGTCAGACTGTATATTTTTAAATCAAGAAATTATGCATAATTTATGTTGATGATAATATTGTTGATCATTATTATGTTGATGAAAGATAATATACACCTCTGTGTTTAACCCTTAAGAAGGACTCAAATGATAATTACTAAATTTTAAATATTACAGCTCATTGATTAATGGAAAAGGGCAATCTCTATTTGTCTTAGCTGACATTACCAAACAAACAGGACATTTAAAAAATCACCTAATGGTCAATTTCTTAGAAAAGTTTGAATTGAAACTTCACTTTTATTCAATTAATGAAACTTCTTTGTCCTATCTATTCAAGAAAAAATGTTTTGTTTTGTTTTGTTTTGCTATAGATTGTACTGAAGTTAATGGTGTGAATAGCTTTATATTTTTAGGCAGATGAGTTAATATAGTTGAAATTTTCTCTGGTTTGTGAATTTGATATAGGAATATTATGAAAATTAGATGCTTCTGGGAACTTTCTGGAGATATTTAAATAGGATTGAGAAATAATATTCCCTATGACATACAAATTTTCTGTGCATAACCAAAAATATACATTTTACTATTGAAAAGTCATTGGTGAAGAGATTTTGGAGTTATTTTCTAATACAGTTTTTAAAGTCCAATTTGAAGTTCTTTACATGTATTTTTTTTTATGTGCTAGCCAAACTGGCAGTCTATCTTTTTTCCTTTGTCTTATTATTCCTTGTTATAGCTTATTTCTTATCATTTATGCTTCTTATACTGCATTAAGTTCATCTTATATATAAATTGAATATTCAAAGTAGGGTGGCTAACCCTTCTACCTAAATTTATCTCTTTATAATCTTTTTTTTTATTTTATAAATTAAGGACTTATTTACAATGCAAGGTTCTCTCTGGATTAATTTAGCCATTAACCCATAAAAGAAATCTACTTTGATTCATAGGAGGCAGTTTAGTTTCTTAAAATTTGAACAACGGCCCTCTGGGGAATTAAGAAACTAGAATTCATTATTGAAAGTGTGAAAAGGAGGCATCTGGACAAGAGAAGATCTGCAGTGTTAAGACCAGTTTCTGGAGGCAGGTTCAGGTGAGTCTTCAAAGGCAGAGGGGCAGAGAGAAGGACCAGAGTGAGAAAGAAGACCTCAGAAGCCAAACCAGCTTAGTGGACTCCAGCTACATGCACTTAGGCTCAGTCCTACTTCTTCCTCTGAAATTGTTCATTCTTTCAAGAAAGATTCCATCCTTCTGCACTGAGAACCCCACAGCAGAGCTCCCGGATGCAGCAGCTGGAGATGAGGTGGTCAAGGAAGAAACCTGGGTTTAGTGAAGTCCTCAAAATTCAATGTTCTCACCTCTTCTCTTTCCTAGGCTTCCTGAATCACATGAATAACTCAAGCAACTCCGTCCTTCAGCCTTCATTCCAAGGATGCATGCAGCTCATTCAGGTGGACGACCAGCTTGTGAACTTATACGAAGTGGCCCAAAGGAGACCGGGAAGCTTTGCCAACGTCAGCATTGACATGTGTGCCATAATAGACAGGTAAGCGGCCCTCTCCTCGGCCTTGATTGTTCCAAGGTGTCCAAAGGTAGGCTTTACTGTGAATGGGTGACGTACACCAGCCGCCCCACCCAACACACACATGCATGCACACACACTCACTCTTGCTGTCAGCCATGTGCCATGTCTGCTATGGGCTCTCTGTGCCCTCAGCAATGCCTTTCCGGTGGGGCTTGGATACAAGTCCCTGATTCGAGAGCTGGATTCTCTCTGTGGTCATCCATCTCTTCCATCTCGTTCTTCTTCCTTCCCACACAGGACTTCTAACATTTGGATGTCAGGTGACAGCAGTGTCTGTGATGTTACATCAGTCCATCCACTGCTCTCTGTGAGTGGGAGCCTGATGTAAACCGTTGGCAAATGACAGCTGAGTAAGAAGGAAACTTTCCTGTGTAATTCAGCTTGCTGCACCCCCCTCTCCCCCAGCGGAGATGTCATTCTCTGTTTGACCCCATCTGGACTTGATGTTTTCCCATACACCCTTCTGAAGGAGAAGAAACATATATATATATGTTTATTTATATATATAAAATATATTTAAAAATAAAATAATTATTTTATTTAAAATTATTTTATTTAAAATCAAAATTGTTAAGTCCTCTTTATTTAAAAATAAAAAAATTTATTTTTAAATAATTACATATATATGTATATAACTATTATATACATATATATACATATATAATAGTTATATACATATATATGTAATTATTTAAAAATAAATTTTTACTTTAGGGGGAGAAGGATGATAGTTGGGGTGTTTAGCTTGATGTTGAATATGACTTCATGTGAGAATTTAAGTTATTCAATGAAAACTGTCATTTTATTTAATTCATCAGAACTTTAAAAATAAATCACAAAAGATACAAAAAATAGTGGTGGGCCATAGGGATTGACTGAAGCATTCTATGGAATATAGTTGAATGGTTGCAATTGCATGTCTTAAAAGATTGCAGAGTCTAATCTTGGTTGTGTGCAATTCTGGGAAGGGGTTTTTCAGCAAAACTGAGTTGAGATTCCATCCATTGGGAAGATAGAATGGTAGTGAAATGTTACAACAGCGCTGCACACACCCTTTGGGTGTGCTTGTAGAATGGACCTTTCCTTTCAATGGGGAAAAAAACAATAGCATGTGGAGATGTTTCCCTGTCCAATAAAATTCAGATAACCATAAATTGGATTTAATGTGGTGAAGTTAGCTAATACGTTAAAGTATTATTTTATTTTTATGGGAGGTCTATCATATGCTAAAAAGTAATGTCAGTAGTATATTTTGGAAGATGAACATTCTTTGACGTGTTTAAGACTTTGACTCAAGTCTCGCTCCTACCTGCCTGCCCCCTAACGTCTGTAGAACTTGAGTTTCTAGCAATCTCATTTCATTTGAGAGAACATCCTTGGGGGAATCTTCAAAGACACACAATGAATCTTCAAAGTATATGATTTTGTCTATAATGAAGTTCATTCACTTCCATATTGTGTTAATGAGATAGCTCTCATGTGATTGATAAGTAAATGGTAGTTTACCATGGGGATAGAAAGTAAGTTTTTAAAGCCTAAATGTGTCTATCACAAGACTTGATGGTCTAGCATCTAGTTTATTGCTATTACTATATGCAAATGTGTGCCCAGATAACCAGAGCAGTTCATTTGAAATTGAACAATGACCATTTTTAACGGAAATATCCTCTTAATTTTTGAACCATTAATAATGCAATAGCTATTCTTTCTGCCTAAAAAAAGCAGGAGCAGTAATCAGAAAAAATGAGAGTTAAACATTTTCAGAGCTTAGGTTCTAACATGGGGCGTTTGTAAGTTGTAATAATTGCTTCCATACCGGAAGATCTTTCTTCAGAGTGACAGTTACACCGTGTATTGAGATATTTTAGTACCTTGTCCATTTTCCATGTCAGTAATTTAATGGTACAATAATTTCTGGCAATAATACCCAAATTATATTCATTCAGCTTTTGTAAACAGGCTGGATTTTATGGTGATGCTTCTGTTTCATGGCAAACAGCATGTTTCCTGGGCATTCTATTTACATTGTTTGCTACGCTATAAATGCTGGTGAATCGTTGAGATGTTCGTGTTTGACCCTCATGGTGAGAGTGGGAATTAAATTGGCACTGAAAGAATGGAGGAGGTTTGACTGAGTGGACAGTGGAAACGTGGTCCCCAACATGGAATACTGTGTTTGGCAGATACAGGCACCTCCAAGGAATATGGAAAAATACAAATGTAGGACAGAGTGTGTCAACCACATCGTCCAAATTGCCAAGTGGCCTGAGCGGACAGAACAAAGAAAAGGTCCTTCTTATCCTCCAGGGCGGTGAGCCAGAGGGAGGCTGTGGAAAAAAACTGTCCCTGGGGACACTGCTAAGTCTGCGAATGTGTTTTTTACTTGTCTGTCCTTTGAGGACGTGACTACTGTGTGTCTGTTACCAGTTACCAGCAATGGCTTTGCCTTCGTTCCCTACAACGTTCCCACTTGACAGCCACCGTCCGTGAGGGCTTGTGTTCCTGCATATAGGATGCACCTCTGGGCGGCCCCTGGAGATTTCACTCCCAGGCATCCTCCACGCGAGACCAGGGGTCTTCGCCCCCCTCAGAGAGCGCTACCTCCTCGGAGATGCTTCCCATGCCCCCCATCCACCTCAGGTCTCCTTTCCCTCCTCGCCACGGAAACGTGTGGCTGCTCAATCTCTACCATTTTATTTTCAGGCGATTTAAATTCTCCCTCAATAAGGCGCCACCCCACTTTCTTGCTTGTCTCCTTTCAACTTTCAGCTGGACTGATTTGATGTGTTTTGGGGGGGAGGAAAGGAAGGAAAATCACAAAATCTGCCACAGGCCTGATTTCTATAAAACAGTGACGATAATCGGACATTAATAATGCAATTATTAATTATGCATTATGCATTAATTAATTATGCATTAATTATTAATAATGCATTAATAATGCATTAGTAATAGTGACTGTGTCTGTGTGTCTGTGTGTGTGTCTGTGTGACTGTGTCTCTGTGTCTGTGTGTCCGTGTGTGTACCCGTGTGTGTCTGTGTGTCTATGTGTATCTGTGTCTGTGTCTGTGTGACTGTGTGCTTGCATCTGTGTATGTTTGTGTGTCTGTGTCTGTGTCCATGTTTGCCTATGTGTGTCTTTGTCTGTGTGTCTCTGTCTGTGTGTATCTGTGTGTACCTGTGTGTGTTTCTGTCTGTGTGTCTATGTGGTCTGTGTGTGTCTCTGTGACTGTGTGTGTGTCTGTGTGTACCTGTGTGTGTGTCTTCTGTCTGTGTGTCTCTGTCCGTGTGTGTAACTGTGTCTCTGTCTGTGTGTGTCTCTATCTGTGTGTGTCTGTGTCTGAGTCTGTGTGTGTGACTGTGTGTACCTGTATGTGTGTCTGTATCTGTGTCTGTGTCTGCGTGTCTCTCTGTGTGCGTACCTGTGTGTCTGTGTACCTGTGTCTGTGTACCTGTGTGTATACCTGTGTGTGTCTCGGTCTGTCTGTGTCTCTGTGTCTGTGTGTCTGTATCTGTGTCTGTGTCTGTGTGTCTGCATGTCTCTGTGTGTGTACCTGTATGTCTCTGTCTGTGTCTGTGTCTGTATGTCTGTATCTGTGTCTGTCTGTGTGTCTGCGTGTCTGTGTATGTGTGTGTACCTGTGTGTGTCTTTGTCTCTCTGTGCTTGGGACGAGACACCATGTCTGCCAAGGTGCTGCCTATGCTGTAGGAGGCCCAGGTCTCCAAGCTGACTGGCAGAGCAGCCAGGGTGGTGGTGGTGGGGGGGAGCGGCTGGGGGCCTCTTCCCATACCTATACCGGTAGTCTCTAACTTTGCATTTGGTGTCAAATTCTCCTTGGAGGAAGGAAGACGCCATTAGATCCTCATTGCTGGATGATTTCATGAAAATAGGAGCTCTCCAGGGATGGCCTGTGTCTCCTGGTGTGGCTGCCAACGTGTGTCCCTGCAACTTCTGCCTGGGTGGTGTCGGACTCAGCTCTGTCCTCACCCCACTTTCTTTTTTTCTCTTTCTTTTATTTTTTATTAAATATATAATTATATTAAATATATAATTATATTAAATATATATAATTAAATATATATAATTAAATTAATATTATATATATTTAATTAAATTATATATATAATTAAATATATATTAAATATATATAATAAATATATATAATCATTAAATATATAATTATATTAAATATATAATATATAAATATATAATTATATTAAATATATAATTATATAATATAATATATTATATTATATAATTATAATATATAATATTATAATTAGTAATATTATATCATTATAATACTAATATAATATATATTTCACATCTTTGAATTCTCCAGGGTTCCCCACCACCACCCTCCCTGACTGCTCCCACTCATCCACCCCACTCCCCCAGTTGTGTACTTTAGTTTGGTTGTTAGTTTGCTTCGATTTTTCCTCCTGACCTTTAGCTTGTTTTTCCTATGCCCCATATGTCAGTGGAACCATTTGGTTTCTGTCTTTTTCTTTCTGACCTATTTCTGCTATTATGATTTCTTCTAGGTCCATCCATGTTATCTCAAAAGCATCAGCTTTGTCATGTTTAATTGATGAGTAATATTCCATTGTGTATATACCACATCTTTTTTCATCCGCTTGTCTCTTCTGAGATATTTGAGTTGTTTCCATGTCCTTGCAATTATAAACAGTGCCGCAGTAAACATCCGGGCATAGTTGTCCCTTTCTATCAGTATCGATAGCTCCTTTGGGTAGATTCCCAGAAGAGCAATTGCTGGGTCAAATGTTAGTTCCATTTTCATTAGTCTGAGGGTCTGAGGGTCCTCCACACAGCTTTCCATCGTGGCTGGACCAGTTTGCATTCCCACCAACAGTGTAAGAGTGTCTCTTTCGCTCCACACCCTACTTTCTCCTAACTTCCCAGGTATGAGAATTTGCTTCAGAACTGACAAAACACACCAACAGTCGGTTGAACAGTTAGGTTTGTATAGTCACTTCCCTTGTCCCCAAGAGGGACACCATGGGAATCCCCAGGGCACTGCAGAGGGGGGAGGAAAGTGGGGTGGCTGTCTGAGCCTGGGGGCTCCCTGCAGGCCTTTGTCACACAGAACCTCTAAACAGGAAGGTGGCAGCAAAATAGGAGAAGCCGTGGACCTTGCAGTGACCCTTTGCTTGTCGGAGCTGCCTGCCTGGACATGGGATGAAGAAACGAATGTGGAGCACGTGGAGCTGACTGTCATGTCTGTCTTGTGAGGACCTGACCTCAGTGTGGACCTGACCCAGATATCTCCATAGTGTCACCACTGGCAACGTTTGGAGGACTCTAGCAGGAGTGGCTAGGGATGCAGGCCCAACTGTTGAGGGGGAACAAGAAGGAACTGTGCTGTCCCTGGGGAAAGGGCTTCATGTTCCTGACACAGACGCCAGGCTTCCCATCCACAGCCACTGCCCTGTGCAGACGCACACCCCACAGGGCCAGCAGCACCCACTTTCTCTTCTCCCATCAACAAGCGCTCTTTGTTTAAGTCGCTGTGAGTCAAGTTGTATTTTTCTTAAATAGAAAAGCATCCTCCACTGCTCACATCAAACGATACCACCTTTTTACCACTAGATCAAGGAGGGACACATTCCCAAGTGTGAAAACAGCTTTGAAAACTCTGATGATAAATTTGTCTTGGGAAGGAGCCTGGTGCATTTCAGCCATGGCCCCTGGGGAGCTAACCTGGGCCTAAATGACTCTTTTAAAGGGCAAAGACGATTCAGATAGAAAAACTAGAAAAAGTAGTTCACTTGATAGAGACTCGTCGGTACCTGGCCTGTCTCCTCCCTTGTAAACAGATCAAGAAACAAAACCAGTAAACTCCGGATAGCCCAAAGTGGAAAGGGAAGAAGGGGAAGAATATAAGTCCCAGCTTAACCACAGCTTGCAAAATTACCTCCTGGGAAACCGTGAACTGGCTGCAGCCTATTTCCGAGCTAGTAATTAAAGCTTCATTGTGCTTGGGGATGGAGGTGCACAATCACAGACCTAGTTTTTATTTTTTAATGCAATGCTTCCTTTTCAAGAACAGTCTCTCCATATTGTCACACTCTTTTCCTTGAAAGGAAGGCGTGAGGATACCATTATTTGTGAGAACATTTCAATGAGGACTGGGTAGATGCGAGATGTCTTAAAACGAAGGTGATGCTGCTGGAAATTTGAACAAGTCAGTGGATTTGTGTGCTCCATTCTAAAGGAAGCCATGGGTTTCTCAACAGCAGTTTTACAGTTTATAGCCCTGTACTTAAAGAGTGCAAGGGATCTGAGGGGGAGAGATATAGGGGAGTGCGGAGTGGGCAGGGTATTCAAGGGACCATAGTGGGGGATTTTGTATGCCTCATTCATGTGCGTGGTGTGTGAACACACCCCTGAGGCTGTGGTCCTGTACCCCTCGATCCTATGTAGTGCCATCAACCAATGCTCCCTCAAAAAATAACAATACAACAAAAATAAAATGGTTCTTTTCTCAAAACAACAATGTACTATTTCCTAAACCTGATCTTGTGCTCGTAAGAGCAGTAGAAAAAATGAATATTGGAATACATATATTTAGGTACCCTAATAATGTCATTGTGTATCTAATAGACCCCTAGTATGCATATGAGAGCATAGTAGGGGTAGATAATGCATGTATATGCATACATGTATGTACATGTGTGAACATACATGTGTGTGCACCACCATCATGCATGCATGCCCTGGCTGGCATGATTAGGGGCATCAGGTGCAGGGGACGATGGTGGGAAGGACCAGGAGCAGCTCGGATGTGCTGATGTCAGGGTCTTGGAAACCCTAAGATTTCCAAGCAGAGAACAGCATCTGGCTTACAGTTTACATGATGTGTACATACATGTGCCATCATGCATGTCAGTATGTGATTCTGACTTAGCCAAGAGTAAACTCCCTTTTTGGGCTGTTGTTCCATTTCAAGTGTCCTCGGCTCAGGACCAGCCACCATGTCACACTCGTCATCAGACGTCCAATAATGCAGACAGCCAGCATGACAGGGGATCAGACATCATCTACCATCCATCAAGAGGACAAGATGGTTTTCAGGAACAAGGCGAGGCAGAAACAGGCAGTGGGGCAGCCAGCCATGGCTGGTCCTTCCCACCGAGGGCAAGGAGAGGACACGGGCTTCAACATGAAGCTTTTAGACAAAATGGACTCACTTTGGTTTGTCTGTGCCAACAGTTCTTCCCGGCTCCTTGAGGCTTTTAGCCCTTCGGCCTTCGGGGTGAGCTTCTTTCTGCCTGGCCGCTGTTCTAGTGTCTGTCCTTCTGTCCGTCCATCCTTCTTGACTCAGGACAAGCCTTAGCTTCTGCTGGGCTCACACCTGGAACCTGTGTTAAGAGTAGATGCTCCCACTTGGTCTTGCCTTCAGCACTGATTGCCCCACACCTGGACCACTTCTTAAGTCCTGTGTGAACCATACAGGTTGATCAGGGAAGCTGAGAGGTCTATACCTTCCCCTCAGCCTCCTCCCCTAGCCAGGGAGCCAACCAAGTGCCCCATGGGCTCACAGGGATGCACCTGATGGGTAGGACTCTTGCAAGCTGCCTGAGCCTCACCATGACAGGACGTCCCTCCAATAGCCTCGCCTACTTGGAACACCAGATCTGCTCTGATGCCTGGCCACCCTTAGGTCATCATGACTCAAAGTGGCCAGAACCAGTCAACTGGACTAAGCCTGTTTGGCCCAGAAGACCTGGAGCCAAAAAAACAATCGTCCAGGTCTGAATGCAGATTTCCTGTGGGGTACACCTTTCAGGAACTCCGTTAGGACAAGCATGATTCAGGGTCTCAGATCGAATCACCAGCTCATAACACATAAGCTGAACCAAGATGGCGCCACCATCAGTGTGGATCCCAACACAGTGGGTTGCCATGTTTTTCACTGTTTTTGTAAATGGGTCCCATTGGGTCTCTTCACCTTATCTCATATCGTCTCAGATTGATTGATTTTATGCTGCAAATGGCTATGTTCTCTCCTTGTTTGGGCTAAATGTCATTATTAGGAGGTTTCTGAAAAGCCTGTTTCCTTACTGTTTCTAACACTAGAAGTATTTCTAGTGTTACTAGAAATTTCTAGTGTTACTAGAACCTTACTGGATGTAAGGTTTTCTATAGAAACTTTCTTGGTCATCAATGCTGACCCCAGGATTGGCAGGGGCCAGAGCAGTTGATTTCTTCTAGGTAGAATCTGGAGTTTCTTGTTCATATACAAACACATAAGCCATAGTCACCTACCCACAGCATGAAAACATGAGCTCAATGACCTAGATATACCTTGTACCCAGGTGCACCCACTTCTCTGAAGTGATTTCAAAGTGACTTTATTTTTCAGTACAAATAGAGTACTAGAGTGATAATACTTATTTTGGAGGAAAAAAAAAACAGTAGTGAAATGCCAGAGGAGATAACTCTCCTTGGGAAAAAAGTTGAATTAGCTATTTTAAGATTCAACAGCAGTCTTACTCTTCTTTGATATATTGCATGTATTAGGACAAAAGAAAACTATATTTGCTTTTGACGTGGCATATAGCTATGCTCTGACATTTAAATTCCAAGGAAAGCCTAGCACATAAAAGTAATGTCGACAACTATATGTTTGAGGATAAGCAGGAAAAAAAGATAAATAATTTTAATATGTAGCTAAATCAACTACAGAGACATATGTGTAGCATTACATTCTATTCCTTGCTTTTAGTTATACATTGCCCAAAAATTAAAAAAAAATGTATATATAAAATATCTATCTTAAACATTTTCTTCATAAGATAATTGCTTGTCAATAACTTAGATTGCAAAATGTGCATTGAAATCTAGACACTGATTTGACTGTTCCCCCCTTAAGTCAACTTGGTCAATGAAAAGACACCATCCCTTTGTATGAGTGGGAACGGGTTCCTCAGTACTGATAGGAGGGTGTGGAGGTAACCAAAAGCAAACAAGACCTACATTTAGGCAGAGATGGAGCCATGGCAACACATTGCAGGGATTCTTTGGTGTCTTTAGTTTCCACTGCACTTTACCGAACCAGAACTGGGTGCTGAGGGTGATGCTTTAGGGAATGGTTCACCAGAAAGGTGGATTGGGATGGTCTAATTCCAGTCCTTGGCTCACACCAGGGGCTCCAGAACTATCCCCACTGCCAGTGAGACATCTACAGGATGCAGTGTTTGAAGTTAAATTAGTTGAGACATATATCCTGTCAATGATTTCGTTCTTTACTTCACTGTAGTCAAAGTATTTCAGACTCTGAATAGTAAAAGTTTAAAAAGTAGAGTTTACTTTCTTTTTGTCTTTTGGTGTCTGCATTCCAGTAATGGAGGGAAGGAATGTGGAAGGGGAGGGGAGAGAGGAAAAAATAGGAAAGGGAGGGAGGGGGTAATGGTATGTGGGAGACAGAGCAAGAGAAAGAAGGAGGAGGAGGGAGGGAAGAGAAGTGGAGAGGAGAGGGAGAGCTGGTATGTATGAAAGAGGAGGGGCAGGGGAAGGGGAAAAAGGGAAAGGGGGAAAGAGGGAAGGAAGTAGAAAAGAAGGAAAGTTGGAAGGCAGGGCTAACTATTGGATCTCATTGCTCTCTGGCTTATTGGTATGGGAAATTTCTCAACTTTGATAATGTAGAGATTAGTGGTAAAAGTTAAAGAACATCAGCTATTTCTTATATCAATTTAAAGAATATTTGCTTTGAAAAATTTCCTTTGCTATTTCATTTTTTTCCTTTACTATTTCAATGATATAAACCTAAGGAAGAACACTCAGACTTTTTCTATGCCAGAAAAGAGATTGATAAATTCTTGGCGCATGTCAGCAATTGATTTTATTTACTAATGAGCAGACACCTGCTTGTCGCTATTGTTGTGTTTCTGCTACCTAGAAACCGGTTTAAAATGGGACAAGTTCAACCTTTTAGCTCACACTTTCTAAATCCTGCAAGGGACCCATTGGCATGTCACACATAGATGCTTCTTTATAGATATGTATTTCCTGTGAGTTTATTGAGGAAGCTAGAGTCTGAGTCTCATGCCATTACCAAATTTTGCTTGCATCAAAGAGAATGTTACATGAGCAACAAAGATGTGCAGATGGGAGGGTGGGATGTGCGTGTGCTGGGAATGCTGGTGAAAACAGTGTCCATCATAAATGCTCACAAACTGCAGTGCTTGAAGAGGGAATCCTAATAAGGAAATAGATCAGTGCACATAGCTCTTTGACCACCATCATGCTAATAGCTGACCTTCCATGGACCAGGCGACTTCTGTTGACAGGATCAGCTTTGCTTTTCCAGCAAGTGGTGTCCTTAAATCTGGCCATCTTGAGGCAGTCCTGGAAATGCCCCATCAACATGGAAATTGCTTTCCTAACTACACTGCCTTGAAGACCCCCTCCTGGAACACAGACCTGACATCAAAATGAATTCTTTTGTTTTCCTTGAAACTTGAGACATTTGAGACCAACAAGGAAATGCCTTAGTCTCATGAACTGACGGTGCAGAGGTTAGAAGCTTCCACAGAGGCAGGCTCCTCTCGCATCGTTGCTCTGTTCTAGGAACTTGGGAGACGTTTGTTAATCTCCCAGGAAGGTCAAAGTCCTTGTTCGGTTTTCCACAAAGAGAAACAAGAGATGCAGATGAGGACTTTTTTCCCGGCATGTCCTGCGTGGCCAGGGACACGGGAAACAAACCCAAGCTCAAAGCTGCCATCAGAGTACGTGCTCCCCGATCATCACAGGCGGCGCTCCAGGCGAAGCCAGTGAGCCTGGGCCAGGCAGCAGCAGTGGAAATGGAGAGAGAAGGATCGAGACTTGGGCTGAGCAGAGCTTGTGAGACTCAGAGGGTGGGAAGGTTTTGCAAGAAAGAGAAGCTGATTGTAGGGGCAGGAAAGTCTCTCAGTGGGATTTTCCCAGCAGTGGCTGTATCAGGGTAAAGGGTTCCTGGCAGCTGGGACAGCAGAGCAATGGAGGGAGGTAGACTCAAGAGGAGCCTCAGGTTGGAAGGCTGTGGGCAGGAGGCAGTGGACGGAGAATGAACACGTGTGAGCACCGTGCCCCATGGCTGTGGCAGGGAGCTGAGAGCTCCTGGAAGCTGGGCTGTTGGTGTAAGGTGCCCGCTGGGGTGTGACTACTTAGTCACATCAGAAATAGAAAATATCCTTTTACCATGTTCGCGCTATTTTCGTTTTGGTTTAAATAAATGGCGTTTTTAATATTAACTTTTCTTTTTATCGTTTTTACTGTTGATGCATTTTCCATAAGCTGCAAAATGACAGAAAAAAATATAATAAAATGTTAAAACCGTCCCATGACCTATGGGTCACATGGTATTTGTCCTGGGTTCTAGCGTCTTCTCCAGGGAGCGCTAACTGGAAGCTGGGCAACTGGGGAGAGCTCCAAGCATCTCTCATTCAAGGGTGAGTGTGAGGAGGTGTGGGTTCTGTATTTGGCAGGTTGGTCTTGAGTGTGGTTTCATTTTGGAAATAAAGGGGATTCGGAGCTAATCTGGGAAGCCTGCCTCACTGTGAGAGTCTCAGTCCTTTTTAATTAGTTCGAAGTTTCCTTAAGGCCTAAATCTGCTTAAAGTGGCATCTCCGGAGAATAGCGCTGCAGACTTGGAAGCCAGATGTGTTGGTTTTCTCCCGGAATATTAATTCCCAGTTCATTAAAAATAAAATAAAAAGCATTCGGTGAAAACAAAATGAGGCCTAAGTTAGGAGACAGTATTTTCATGGCACCCAAGTTAGAGCTGCAGAGTTCAAAGATTAATTTCTTCCATGAACGTACCTGTCAGTCACACACAGGTCCAAAGTCAACATCCCCAAAGTAAAACGTTGAGTCTCAATTAGAAATGGTTTTCAGCTGGGAGAAACAAAGATCCAATTACAGTTTCCTAGACAACTCGGGAACTTCTTATTTCTCAAGGTGCTTGAAACAGACAAGCCAAAGCTTCTGTAACTTCAGAATTAAATCAGAGCTCTCGGTTCTGACATTACCTCATGGTTTCCATTCTTTCAGTCACAAAATGGCTGCTCTAGCTCCAGGCATGTCATCTGCTCTCCATGAAGAAAGTAAGAGGGCCAAACCTCCCAGTTTATTATTGAGGTACCAGAGGAAAAACTTTAATAAATAAGACAAAGAGCCACTGATTTGCCCAGTCTGTATCAAAAAATTTAAAATGTATCCTAAAAAATTTGCTTCTAGAAAAAAAAATACTTCTGCATCATTTGTATAATTTATTCAAGTTATATAGTTTCTACTTTCCCTCCAATTGATCAAAATAAATACATTTATCAAGTTTCAGTCATAGGCGATAGAGATTTGAGGGTATTCAAGGTTGAATAAAATACAGCATCTATCTTTAAGGATTTTTTTACTAGAATAGCAGAAGTAGATATAATCTCTGGTTCTTATACTGTTTTTGTGAACTACCATTGAAATTCATCAATCACTCCCCATGCCTTTAAGAAAAGGGAGCCAGATCCTTAAAAGTAGTTTAAAATACCATTCTCCAGCTCCACCCCATGCCATTCTGGACACCTCTAGCCTCACTGCGTCCAGACAGGAACTTGCACCAGCCCCTGCCTGAACTGAGCTGTGGGCTTGGAGAGGCTTTTCCCAACCACTCTTCACCTCTCCCTTGTATTCTCACCCTTCAGATTCATTCTTACTCTTCAGATCAATAATCCTTAGAGAAATCACACAGACCTTCTACAACATGATTGTGCTCTTTTTAACTTGCTTACAAACTCAGTGGAAGACCGCAATTCCATCTTCTTCTAGGTTTTCAGAACCTTAAGAATGAGAATTTTGAATCTGCTCCAGGAGTGATCATAGCACTTACCACACTGTCTGATGTGGAATATGCTCTAAATACTTGGGTTTTGGCAAATGAAAGGATACAATGGTAACATCAAACAAAGTGATGAGAGTACAAAGACGGAAAAGGAACATTCCAAACAGAGAATTCAGCAATATCTTATGGGGGGGGGGGGTCGAGTTAAAACTGGTCCTTGGAAGACAAACAGCTTGGCATCACATAATAAGGGATCAGCATGCCTTGGAGAACAGACACTTTGAACGTAGACACATGACATGACTGTAATAGGAAGGCATCCCCAATTCTCAGAATATCTAGAAAGACGGTATAAGAATTCATCCAGGAAAGGGAACTATGGCCCAGAATCATACTCAAGTGCTGACATGGGCACATGACTTGTTTTTACCTGTATAGGTCCTGGAGGAGATGGGTCCACAAAGGTTTGTCCTCCAGTAGGACAAACCACTTCAGCACCTTCATTATTCAGACTCCCCTGCTTCTTCCTTCCCATCCTCTTTGAGCAAGTGGTGAGAAAACCTAGAAGTGGGTAATTCAGAATTTAATAAAAAATAGTTCTAAATGATGGCCTAGAATCACAGGGTGTTGTCAACTCTTCTTGTTGGCCAAGGAGCTGAGAGCAGGAAAATGAACTGCTTTCTTCCTGGAGAAAATAGATTCCATAGTTGCACATGAATAGAAGTGTTGAAGAAGAATGTTCAAGGTGAAAAGGAGTTTGTTCAAATACAAAGGCCCCCAGGAGAGCAATCTGTGAAGGACCCCAGGAAGGTGAGCAGGGAGGCTGAGCCTGCCTGGGAAAGGTTGCCATGGAAACTAGAGTCACAAGTTACTCACAGTAAGATCTGTGCTGGCCAATACCAGTATTTCCATGGACTGGAGGGTTGGCAGAAGGGTTGACTGGAGAGTAAGTTCATGGTGACCTGGTGAGAGTGCTGTGGAGAGAGACGAGAAGGAGGGAAAATTACCCATGATTGTGTTCTGGAGAGCTCGTGTTCCGGACGCATATTCATCTTTCACATTCATGTGAATCATCTGTAATCTGTTCAAAGAGATTTTGGTCATGAGTCTGTGGAAAGACCTGAGCATCTGCATTCCTAGCTGCTCCCCTCCCCCCCGCCAAGATGATGCTGTTGCCTCTGGTCCACGGGCCACACCAAGTCACAGAGACAGAGCCTCTGCATCCTGACTCATGGACACATGGGAAACGCCACTCAAGGGGTCAGAAGGAAAGTGGAGATGTGGGTCTTGGAGGTGGCATGGCTGAGCCGAGGGAACATATCCAGAGCAGAGGACCTAGACACTGCATCACCAGAGAGCATCTATCTAGCATAGCACTCAGCTCTGTGGGGTGGAACTGGCATTCTCACCAGCTGATGTGCCTCGTCATCACACCTGCGCCCCTCTCTCTTCAGAGTGCCAACTTCATGGTGACACCTAGGGGAAGAGATGCTGTTTTTTTCAATAAACTGCTTCTGTCTCTTTGGATAGAAAGGATGCCAACAATACTCTATAACCTACGGTCTACATCTATCATTTCTCATCATATATATATACTTATGGATGGCCTCTTCCTAGATTCTCTGTCTGCACATTTGTCCAAATCTGGCCCCTTTGTGCAAGAAACTAGACACTAGTGTGTGGGTTATAAATAAACGACCAAAAAGTAAAAGTAGTGAACTAAGGGGAAAATTCCTTCTCTAGCCCAGAATCAACTCAAGACAGAACCCAAAAGAGGTGAGCAGAGGTCAAGGTCCTTTCTTCTCTTGCCAGAGCACAGAATGCTCCAGATTCGCCCTCAACCAGCCAGAATGGGCTCAGTGACTCATTGCCACACACCCTTCTCAGGTTCAGTCATGATGGGAGCTGCCTGGTCTCCCTCTGCGCCTGGTCCTCCCCCTGCTCTTATGTCAAGTCCTCCTAGCAGCTGCTGTGCCCTGCCTCCAGCTTGCCTTGAGTGTCCTCAAGATATGGGCCTGTTAGGAGTTGCATGCGGAATGAAGAAGAAAATGACACTGAAGTGATGGATAGCGATCTGTGAGGCCAGCCCACACAACAGGGATCCTGGGAAGCATACCCTAGTTCAACTTGAATGAAGCTGTGAAGCTCCTTATAGACCCCAGCAAGGAGATGTTACTGTGATGTAATGAGGAAGGAGCAGAGCGTACGTGACATGCAGCAGGGAGGATGCAGGGATGCATGATAACAGGAGGATTTACCTGTGGGGACAACAGTATTACTAATCGGTCCTATGTCTCTTGGGACATTCCAGAGAGGTTAGGAAGCTGGGTGACAGGGAGAGATGTGCTGTTGCCCACCTTCTAGTGTGCCAGAGGGGGCTGGAGAGATAGGAGGTGTTCCTCTTAGCTGAAGCTCCATCTCTCTACCCGCTTCCATATTCCACATGGGCAACTTCCACAAAGACCAAGCCTGGCTTATCCTATTAATGCCACCTTCGTGTATCTCGGCATGAATTTACACATATGAGGCATCTATGAGAACATGGATGAAGCTAGCAGGAATCATGCAAGTGCAAACCAGCCAGAAAGAAGAAGCCAAAAATCATATGGTCTCACGTATAGATGGGATAGAGGAAAAACAAACAAAAGGTCAGGAAAAAGTCAAAACTAACAAGCAGACAACAGAGCTAAAGCATCCAGCTGGGGAGGGGAAAGGAGAGAAGGGGGGTCAGGGCAGGAATGAAAACAGAAGATCAAGATGCTGATTCATAGGTGATAGGTGGTGGGAGAACCCCAGAGAATGCAATGATGTAAAATATATAAATATTAATTTAAAATATTTTGAAAATGATGCATGAATGTATAGGGGAAATGCGAGGTGCTGACACCCTGGAAGTGGGAAAGGAAAAGAGGGTAAAATGCTGACCAAGCCTGAATACTCACCCCTTCCCTGACTACCGTGGACTTCTTAGGACAGCCCTGAGATGGGGTCAGTGGCCTCCTTGATCTGGGGACACATGGGCCCCTCTCCCTGACTCCGCATGGCTATAGGAGCTGTGGAAGCACATTTCCCACGCTAACCCCCTACCAACTGCATTGCTCCAAGTGCAGTTTCCTCAGTCTGGTAGCTCCTGTGATAGGTATGCAAGGCTGGCTTCTTATGGGCAAGCCCCTCCCTTCTCAGTTGGCTTCGTGTGTGGCTTCAGAGATGCTAATCAGCCTGCAACTGCAGTGTTTCAAGCCAGTGCACTCCAAACTAGTCTGGGTTATATCAGCCACAGACCATCTGGGTCCTCAGCTGGACCGCCTGGGGGTTGAGGCCCTGGAAAAACAGTGGGATGGACATGCTGTGGCTGCGTTGACCAATGGATCCAGTTTGCACTCAGTTCCAGACAGTTCATCACGTTGAATGTGTGAATTTCTTTGTGAAAGCAGACACACTGCATGCCATGCATTCCCCTTGTCTGCTGACAGCTGCCCTCATTGGGAACCCTTCTCCAACTCTGTTAGCCACTGGCCAGTCAGATTCCTATAAATCGTAGGAAGCAACACACAACTCAGTTGCTCAAGTCTTCTGTCGCTGGTCCTCGTTAGGGCTGGCTGCCTTGGTTTGCAGTCGGTTGCCAGGCTGGGGGGCCTGCTAGTCCCTTCCAGAAAACCTTTGAGTTTTCTTCCCAGGGTTCCATGGAACAGGACTTGGGTGTCCATTCAGAAAATGACTTGGGACATCCTAGTCCTTGGTATCCTTGCTTTTTATTTATTTGTTTTATTTTGCAATGTTATCTACCTCGGGGTTCTCCCACCACCTGATCACCCATGAACCATCATCTTAGTCTATTGTGCTCCTCCCATGCCCAATTTCCCCCTTCCCCCTGTCTTGCTCCATGCTTCAATTTTGCTAAAAATTAGTTTTAAATGTTTCTTGTCTTGTTTGTTTGTTTGTTTGTTTTCCTTTTATTTCTCATGTAAATGAGAACATCAGTATTTCTGTTTTTCTTTCTGGCTTATTTCTGAGACATGATTCCTTCTAGCTTCACCCATGTTGCAGTAAATGAAATGTTTGTCTTTCTTGATTGATGAATAATATTCTATCATGTACATATACTGGTGTGAATACGGAGAGGGAAGGGGTGCTCTACACTACCAGTGGGGATGCAAACTGGTCCAGCAACTATGGAGAGCTGTGTGAAGGACCAACAAACAACGGAAAATGGAACCCCCATTCGATCCAGCAGTCCCACTGCTAGAAATCTACCCAACGGCTACAAAAATGCTCATTCCAAAGGACACCTGTACCCAGGTATCCTTGCTTTTTCACTATGTCCCCTGGGACACTGATTGGTATCACAGATGTGTAGAAATAATTAGAAACGCTAGAAGTCATTGGTCACACTTCAAAGAACACCGTCAAAGAAAAAGTTGAATTTCTAAAAAAACTTCCTTTCCCTTTCTCATTTTTCACTCTTGATTTTTTGCCATATAATTAGTATTATATTGGACCCATATTGGAAGATGGTGAGTTTAAGGGGATCAAAATTATTGCTTCTTGAAAGCAACATGAAAAATTTTAAGATACGATGCATACTAATTAAAGTTCAGGGAGCCCTAGGCAAGAAAAAAAAAAAGATAAGCTATTGCTTAAGTTATGCAAAAGTATATTAAATATTCAAGATTAATTAAAACCCTGGGAAAGATTTTTTTAAGGATGCCATTTAGGTTTGCAAAAAAGTTAATACAATTATTATGAAATGTTCGCTATCAAATTGGTTTGATGTAGAAGGGAAGTTCAATTAACACAGTGAAAGAAAAGTTAATTCCTGCTGCTTTAGTTATTCTCTTTCTTTTGTTCTGGAAAAGTCACATAGCTGCATCATAATTACATGTCAACACAGTTTCACAAAGTGATGGAAGTAATCATTTGATGGTATTTATTTATTTTGTAAAACTAATCATATTCCTTCAAAACCCCATCCTCATTTCCAAAATGCAGGTTTCATCTGGGGAAAATCAAGAAATTTGATTCAGCTGCTTTTCCCTTCGTGAAAGGAGAGAAAAGCACATCTTTGACTAAACAGAAGTTTCCTGATGGAGGAGTGTTCGACTAGAGAACACTCCACCTCGAGAATCTCATTCTGCTTCTGATTTCTGAGATTGACTTTTATTTTCTAACTCAAAACAGGTGACCTGGGGCTTCCTTTTCTCCAGACATAGTTACCCTGTGAACTCATCAGCCAGTGTTTCGAGGTGTTCTGTCTCATCCACCTGACACCGTCGGTTATTTCCGAAGCTGTCACTAAATGGGGAGAGGTTTCTCTCCATGCCTAGTATACGTTGTAAGTGTAAGGTTGTAAATGTGTTTCTCCACCTGCACAAACTAGGACCAGTGACTGATAATTCGGTTTTGTGGGCAGGCATGAGAAACAAGTGGACTGAGAGCCCATTTTTTTATAACAAAAAAAAAGGTAGCTTGATTTTTAATTAACAGACTGGCTAGTGGACTTCTTTGGTGTCTCTGGCTAGTAATATGTAAGGTGGACTCAAAGAATGTTTCACTAATATACGGGACAGAGGAAAAACAAACATAAAGCCAGGAGGAAAATTCAAAATAAGCTAACAACCAAACTAAAGAACACAACTGCGGGGGTGGTGAAGTAGGGGAAGGGGGAGTGGTTAGGGAGGGGATGTGAACCCCAGAGAACCCCAGAGAAAACAAAGATGTGAAATATATATAGAAAGAAAAAAAGGGAGGGAGGGAGGAAGGGAGGGAGGAAGGGAGGGAGGGAGGGAGGGAGGGAGGGAGGGAAGGAAGGAAGGAAGGAAGGAAGGAAGGAAGGAAGGAAGGAAGGAAGGAAGGAAGGAAAGAAAATATTTCCTGAGGGGGGGGAACAAAATTAAAAAATTAAAAGCTACCATATATTATCTAGAAATACCACTTTAAGGTATTTTTTCAAAGAAAATGAGAGCACTAACTGGAAAAGATTTATGTAGCATTCATTACTGCATTATTTACACTACCTTAAACAATGAAGAAAAAAACTGTCTTAATAGATGAACGGATGAAAATTTGAAGATCTGTTGTACACACACATATATACATACACACAGTGGTATACATGCAGCCATAAAAAAGAGAATCTTGTGATTTGTTCAAAATAGATGAAATTTGAGTATATTGCATGAAGGCAGAAGGAGAGAGATGTAGGTGTCATGATTTCACTTACACATGGAATCTAAAATAAAAAGAAGCCAATAAAAGAATCAAAACTCATAGAGAGAACCTATTGGTAGTTACCACAGGGAAATGGGGTTTGGGGTGTGTGAAAAGGATGAAGGGTACAAAATTCCTGTTATAAAACAAATCACCAGGAGTCAGTGTATAAATTAAAATTATAAATTAAAAAAATTATAAATTGCTAAGAATATAAGAAATAAATGTAGTGATCATTTTACCTAGTTTAGAAATGTCAACTCATGAGGTTATACTCATGAAACAATCAAAATATTCTGTGCCACCTGTGCTTCAAGGGGAAAAAGCATCAAAGCTAATTACAAAATAGATAGATAGATAGATAGATAGATAGATAGATAGATAGATAGATAGATAGATAGATAGATAGATAGATAGATAGATAGATAGATAGATAGATAGAAAGAAAGAAAGAAAGAAAGAAAGAAAGAAAGAAAGAAAGAAAGAAAGAAAGAAAGAAAGAAAGAAAGAAAGAAAGAAAGAAAGAAAGAAAGAAAGAAAGAAAGAAAGAAAGAAAGAAAGAAAGAAAACCGAAGTTACGCTCTCCGAATGGAAGTGGCCCAGTAACTGCGAGCCAGCCTGGTCCACCCTGACTTGGCAAAACCTGAAACTAAATAAATAGCATTAGGCAAAGTGGCTGCCCTGGGGGTCTCAAGTGATTGTCCTGAGGTTGAACTCTAACCCCCTCCACTTCTGTGCCCACCGCATCCCCAGCAGAGGAGCCAGGTACTGGGAACCCCGGAAGTCCTGAAAATCCTCAGAAATACTGAGCTTCAAGGCTCATTTCCTAAGCATAAAACAGTCTTCGTTGCTAGAGAAAACTTTCCTTCCACACCAAAGTCATGGAACATTCCAGCAGCTTCTAGAAATGGCATCTGTAGTCATCCTCCAGCCTGCAGGTGGGTCCCCTGGGCTCTGGTAGTTCTGCCTGCAGGTTGAAGAGGCTCTCAGGGGTGGCACCACGGGCATGCCCTGCTCGCCTCCATCCCAGCTCCTGACAGCGTATCTGACTGTGCAAACCCCATATTCTGCCACAGACGTGCAGAAGTGTGGCCAGGATGATGGGGGAGAGATTGTTATTGATGTTGACTTAGAATCTTAGCAAAGAAGGAGGGAAGCCACGCTGTGCATTCTCTACTGTGAGACCCTGGCAGGATGACTTGCGCTGTTTGACGACTGTATTTATAAACAGCCCCTTTCCAATCAGGCTTGCAACCCGGGGCCAAGAGTAAGACAAGGAGGCTGAAGTTCATGTGTGTCCTGTGGCTGAGTGTGGATTTGGTGTCACTGCGCTAATAAATGGTGAGCAGATTCGGAGAGTGACGAAAATTCGAACGGCAAAACTCAGGGGCAGACACGACTGTGTAGGTGAATCCTCTGAAATGGTGTCAATATTTGTCATCTGGTCCTCTGAGAATACAAAATTCATGACAGAGTAGGAGCGTAAAGAGTGTTTTCTCAGTTCATTTCCAACAAAGGATCAGAATAAAATCATCACTGGTTATGATTGTCATGTAAACGGTGACGAGAAAGCTTATCCCTGGAGTAGAGACTTGCACTTAAGAGGAATACAGATGGAATGGCTCTTCAAAGAGTGTGACTTTGACCTTTATGAATTATATATCACCACTGTTTTGAATGAAGCTATTACTGGCTCGTTGTTGGTTTAGCAGCTAACGATTGAGTAGGTGTTTTGAAAAGTCGTGTTGAAGTATCATTTAGAATGTTATTTTACATCTTCATTTCCACTGAGGGGGTTTTCTAATATCCATGTTGCTGCTAGTAACTCATCCATGTATACTGAAATTAGAAAAAAGGAGATATTGTTGTCTTGTAGTTTTATAGATAAGTATTAGGATAGTCTAGACATTATAGTAGACATTGCATTTCTATCTAGAAACACTACACAGGAGGGTTATTAGCATTTTTTTTTTCATTTACTATATAGTTAGGGCATCTATCCTGCTGTTTAAAGCCATTAAAATAATCAATGATGGTATATTTAACCTCATCATCTAAATTACAATGAAAATATCTGCATATCCTCTAATCCATTTGTGCAAATTGTGTGTATTCAACATGGTACCACACATCTAGACACTGATGTAAGCATAAACTGACAAAATAGTGCTGTGTACTACTGATTATATATTGTATGATCAATCAGATGGTAATTATGTGTGGGCTTTTAATTTAATGCTTTATAAGGTAACTCTATGTGCTACTCATTATGTCATATCATAACTATTATAATATATAATATAGGCATAATATACCTATACTGCTCTCCATAATATTGTCTGTGTTTCCTATATAACCAATCATGTTTTAGTGGCCTGATGCAATCTTTTACCCCCTGGCATCATTCATTTATAATCATTCCATATGAAAGCATACAAACACATCTCTTTCCTAGAATGCTGAGATCTTGGCAGAATCAGTCTTTTAGCCAAGACATGAAATACCCCTTATAGATAGCGTAGTAAAATCGTGAGCACTGCTCCACCCCATTAAAGCCCCAAACAGTCACAACTAACCAAGTAAATTTAATGACACCTGAATGTAGACTATCTTCTTTACAGAGAATCAGTTGCTAATTCACACACACACACACACACACACACGGTATGGCAAGAAATCAGAACTACATCAAATAGCATCCTGTTGACTAATGTAGTTCCCCCAAACATTCTAAATATTGTATTTCTTGTAAGCTGAAATAACAACTTTTCTAAGATTGCTTAAAAGCAGAGATTCCAATCATGAATTTTCACATATTTGCTGAAAAGAAGAAAAAAAGCCTTGATTTCAGCACCTCTGTTAGAGTCATTTGTAAATAAGGGTTGCTTATCTGAGAAATCAGAGAATGCAAACAGTACCGGCACTGGGAGGAGTTGTGTGTGCCTGAGTGTGTGTGTGCACATGTGTGTGTGTGTGTCCGTGTGTGCACATGCATGTGTGCATGCATCCAAGTGTCCCATCTGACAGGAAGAGATATAGCAAATGTTGGTGAGGATCTCTTCTGATTCCAATATTGTGCTGAAACAGGAATACTCTTGACACCCTTCTCAATTCCCTAAATTAGGTTTTTGTGAGATGCCTGTGGTTATTATGAAAGGAATGGAATTTAATTTGCAAGAGGCTCTTCATTAACTGAGCCCAGCTAGGCTGATTTTCATTGCAAAGATCATGGAATTGGTCAAGCAGGCACTGATATGCCCAAAGACGAATCTGGTTAGTGTTTACTCGGGTGACCACACTCTTCATCATGCCCATCATGTAGAGAGCATACTACTTAGATTTCCCTGTCTCCAAAAACACTTGTCCATTAAGTGCACATTGATTTGATAAATGCATGTTTGAGCAGCAGCTCTCTAAGCCTCCTCTCCCTCCACTGACCTGTCCTGAAGCTAATTATTCCACTTCCTGTCCTTTCTTAGTATGGATTCTTGCAGGTCTTGGCCTTGTAGCTCTACATCTCTGCAGCCTAAGCACC
>PVHY01008730.1:0-60101 GCA_004024945.1 Uropsilus gracilis
GGGGGACGAATGAAGGAACGCGCACAGTACGGTACTATGTTTCCTAAATAAAGCTCAAGGTGTACTTATCTCTCCTCCTCTCTTACTCTGCTGTATGTTTTTTCTTTGTCTCTCATTCACAATAATCAGTGCATAACATACATTCTTTTACGACTTGCTTTTTATTTTTTACAGAGACTCTGATTTCTATATTGACTGATAACATACTTTATCTTTCTTAGGTTCCTGGTATGCTGTTTTATAAATATTATATGAAGGTGGATACTTAAATATTTTTAAGGTGTTTAAATATTTTGCTATTACAAATGATATCACAATGAAAAGTTCTGTGCCATATTATTCTATTTGTAAAATAAGAAGTCTGCTCACAGAATCAAAGAATAAATGTGATACTTTACAATGTCAAATTTCTTTCTTTTGAAGTTGCATCATTCTGAACTCTCAGCATCAGTGTGTGAAAATTCCCCCACCCTTAAGTTTTTTTATCTTTGCCACACTGTTATATCACAAATGATATCTTACTGAGGATTAAATGTAGCTTTCTTTCAGCAGAACTTGTCATTTTTTATCAGATCTTTATAAACAGATTTTTGGTCTCATGTGGCCCTTTACTTTTCCTTTAAAAATGCATTAAATACTCACATGAGACTAATCCAACACTATTTACACATTTTTTTTTAGAAGTTCCTTTACTAAGATGGTACACTTAAGGAAATATTTCCCCTAATATGCCATGAGTTGACTAATAGTATAAGGGGGAGAAAAGATAAATTTATGAGTGCTAACTCAATTCAAATTGTAACATTATTCTTTTGACTCAAAAAATGCTTAGTTTTTGCCTGTAACAAATAATTGCATATATAATATTAAATGAGCCTTTCCATTAAGCATTTGTCTTTAAAAGCAAATTTATACTCACCGCATCATCTCTCACTCTCTGCTCTAATTTAATTCAGACTCCTTATGATTATTGTGAGCAATTATTTTTAACAATTTCTTTCTAAATCCCATATGGTAATGATTAAAACTTGAAAGCTTTAACTGAAGAAAAATGTAAAAAGAAATATTTTAAATAAGTTTAAGAAGTCTGCTTTGGGCTAGTTGTCTCTTTATTCCCCATCAAGTTCCCATGCAAAGTTCCCCCAGTGGATTCATTTTCTCCTCAAATGATTGAAAAATTCTTTTTATTCCCTTCAACTTCTTGTGAAGAGAAAGGCTTTATTTGAAGTAACTGATTTGTTTTTGAGACTACAACATGCTGATGTTAGACACACATTCAACAAAAGTGGTGTGTTGTCCCTAATTTATTTTTCATTTGTTTAAAAACATAAGTTTGAATCTTCCAATAATCATTTTTGTGACTTTATTACCCCAATTTTAATACAAAGCCTTTCAAAATTTGAGGCCTGGAGTTTATCATTCATCATAAGAAAACTTAAAATCTTAACCTGTATCCTGTGGATTTAGTAGACCTTTCAAATTCTCTTCATGAAATTACCTTAGTGCAAACTCAAGTTAAAATATCAATTATAAATTCTCCAAACTGAATAAAAAGCAAGCTCATTAAAGGTATTTATATAAATATGTTTCCCCAGAAGTTAGACAGTGAAAAAAACCAAAAATACTTCTAAGGAATAGTTTTTGTTTTTTGTTTTTTCCTCCAGAATATTAACTAGTTTCTTTGCTTAAGTATGTATTTCCCAAGATGGAGAAAGGACAAAAATCATGAAAGACAAAATGTGTCAAAATTTTGCTACATCCCTGAACTTTTCTATAATAGCAGCTATCTTTCAATAAGGAATTTGAATCTTCCCATTTAAAGGTTAAAATGAATGGCCACGATCTTAAAGGAAACGCCAACTGTTTTGATTATAAAGTTTAGCTAGATAATTAGACAAAATTATAGCTGTACTAACTGTGCATATACTATTATCTTCTGCTGTAAATATATTTCAGGATTTGGTTATTAATTGCTGCTTGAATTAGATTCTAATATAGACTAGAAATGTTTATGTTGTCAAAGCACTTTTTAATTAGAAAGTTTAAAAGTCATGTTTAGTAAAAAAATTTTATGCTAATTGCTGACATATATTATCCTCCTTAATATTGTTTCTGAACAATAAAATCTCAAGGATAGTTAAACAAAAAAAATTATGAAATATTCAGAGTGAAGATTTAAACTCAGGAACAGCACAACAGATTTTACTCTGAAAACTGTTCTATGTAAACATAAGTTTGAATTTTGTTTCTATAGCTAGGCACAGTGAGTCACTGTCATTAACAATGTAATTATTCTTAATAGGAGGGACTC
Source organism: Uropsilus gracilis (assembly GCA_004024945.1). Classification (NCBI taxonomy): domain Eukaryota; kingdom Metazoa; phylum Chordata; class Mammalia; order Eulipotyphla; family Talpidae; genus Uropsilus; species Uropsilus gracilis. The sequence goes on from PVHY01008730.1 coordinate 2,312, forward strand.
TGATTCTATCTTGTCTTGCTATAAAAATATGATAATGCTATAGGAAGGTAAAGCAGAATTTAATCTCTTCCTTTCTAAGAATGCCTTGCAAATAAGTAAAGTCTATATACACATTTTTTTAAATCTAAAAATATGTTTGACATAAGATTTCTGCCTATTAGTGGAACCTATAAAGAAGGTTCATTATTTTTCCACTAGACCAAAGGCAGGTTTTCCAGAATATTTTGCATAATAATCACAGTCCCATCTTTTGGTAAGATTTAATCTTTGTACCATTCTACACCAATGTTATATTTTCCTGTTTAACATTCCACACCTCTTGCACTTTTTACCTATACTTCAACTAGGGAGGTTCAGAACAACTGTTGTTTACCTTCATAACACTTATGATATGAGCCATTAACTCCTTGTTGCCCTCTTGGGCTCACATGGGGCTCCATGGAAACATGTATGGTAAGGTTTTAATTTAATCTTCCAATTGGTTGCAGTAATTTTACTCATAGTACTCTTGTTAGTTCAGATTCAATTAGTCAATTGTGTCCAATTTCTGGCTTAAAAGGCACTTCTAAGAAAACAAAGAAACAACACAAATTAGAAAAATGAAGCAACCCAGTCCAGTTAGTAGTTCAGAGGGCAGCCAGTTGAGAGGATTTCTAGATGTCTGTGTCAAAGTATCCTAAATGGACTGAGGACAGGCAGTTGTTTCCACATTTATAATTTGATGTCATCAATTATTAAGAAAACAGTAAGTATCACATTTAGGCACATTTTAATGCAAAGAATCTCTGAAATTGTCACATTTTCTTCCTCTGGCTTCCAACAAACAAACACCCAGTAGTTAGTTTCAATCAATTCAGTGAACAATGATTGGAAGAAAACTGGAGCGGGGCACGGTGGTGCATGCCTGTAATCTTCAGCCTATGTATGAAGCGTCTGGGGCTAGGAATCACGGTTTGAGTCCTGCCTGGGGCACGTAGTGAGACCTAGTTCCAAAAAAAAAAAAAAAAAAAAAAAAAAAATCTACAGCTTGGCAGTGGTGGCATGCACCTGTAATCCCAGCTACCTGGGAAACTGAGGCTGGGGATTGCTTGAGTATGTGGTACCCTGGGCAACATGAGCCTAAGGTTCCATGGGCAAAAAGCGAGACCTGGTCTCACACCCACTAAAAAAAAAAAAAGAAAAAAAAAAGAAAAGAAAACTGGAAGTGTTATATTATAAACAGATATTAGAAAACTTCAAGATTCAGTCCAGTTTGCAGGAACAAAACAAACAAAATGAGAGACAGATTAAGAGGACCAAAAAAGATGATATTCAAAAAGTTACTTAAATAAGTTTTTCTCCACCTTCACTCCAATAATACAAAATTGTCACAATAGTATTCATTTACAATTTAAATCTAGTTTCAATGTCAATGAATTTGGCCAGCAAGAACAAAATATAACCATATCCTTTTAAAAATCTGCTATGCTGAATGGAATCTGTCATAAGGAATCATAGATTGAGCTCTTAATGGCCTCAAGACTATGTCCAGGCTGGCTTTCACCATGTGACTTTGCCTGCAGTACCTGTCTTTGGTAATTTTCTTTTTTCTTGAGGCTTCTAGGCCTGCCAGGGGGCTATCTTGCTTACCTTTTTCCCGAGAGATATGGAACTGTGAAAATAAGCTATCAGACTGTCTTTTCTTTGAAGTCTATGAGGTCAATCTAGACACCTGAAAAGGCTCCAATATATTGACGTCTGAGCCCCATTAATACAAACATGGTTTCCAGCAGTACATTAAAAAGAAACAAAAAAGAGCATTTTATGGGGTTTATGTAAATAAACACATTGTTATGAGAAATTAGGATCCCAAAGTTCATATTTTGGAATGTCACAAAGAAAAGCAAATGTTTCAGCTCTGTTTACAGAAAGATTTAATTTACCATTGCTGCAGATCATAGCTCTGCTCAATAAAAATAAGTTTTCTGGAGAAAGCAAAACAAAATTAATATTTCAAAAAGTCATTAAAAATTATATTGGTCCTTCACAGTTCATTTATTCCTATGTAATAAATCTCAATCTCTTAGCAATTTTTTAAGCCTAGATTCTATCCCCCCCCCAAACTTTGTAGTTCTTTCCCTCTTTTTTTTGCTAAATCTATACTTCCAGAGTTTATATTAGACTACTTTTGCTGTGAATTTTTCTGAACATAGAACAAAGTAAATAACTTCTGTAAATTGCAAAAAAGCTTTAAAATAACCGCAATTAAGATCTAATTACAATACAATTGACAAGGATGTTTGCTCAATTTTGTGACATATTTAGAATAACCAGAACTTACCAGTAATATTTCACCAGCACATGTTGCACTTAAAGAACTTTCACATAATCTTAGAATATTCGATTTATTTACATATGTGTTAAGGACATTTAACATCTCTTCCTTATGATTCTCATAAACTTAAGTTTATCCAAATTGACACAATATATGTAACTTTTCTTTTCACAAGAACAATAGTTTTATGCTATACTCTAAGAGTACTTCTAAGACCTCCCATATATGTTTTTCATATTCTAATTTGGGGCTTACATTTTTACTGCACATGAGTATGTTTCATTGACCTTCCACCAAACCTCCCCTACTAATACTCTAATTCCCTCCTGCATCAACTCCTCTCTACACTGTTGCCTCTGCCAGGAAATTTTATTTTGCTAAGTATATAACAGACACATCTCAGTAAAATGAGATGCAGTCAACTTCTGGGAACTAAGAATGGAGCTTAGCTTAGTGAATCTTAAAAATTGCAAGGCAGGTGTGCCCAAGATTGATGTGCTCCAAATTGACTTTTTCTTAGGAGATGAGGGTGGAGGCTGATTTGCATGATACTGCTGGAAGGGGAAGATGTGAAGGTGAGATGTGAGGAGAGACACTTGGAAGAGATTCTTGGAAGAGACAGATAACTAAGAGTTGTGAAGAGCCTGCTCTAGATCCTGGCAGAGACAATGCAGTCATCATCTTGACCTCATGGTAAATTGCACAGAACATTGTTAATTTGGAGTCTGTCCTGTCCCAGCTCTCTGGGTTCTGCCTAACCTGTTATTTATGGTTTCCCATTAGAAGTTGCCTTAGAGTTATGGAAAATGTTTAGATCTCAGAGTCCCTGCTTTGGGCCAACCCTGTTTGACTGAGAATTTGCCTGAGAGGGTATTAGTAATTTGGGGAGTTTTATTGAGAAACTATTATTTGACAACTCTCCCCTTTCTTTTCCCCTCATTCCCTCCCTCCCATCCTCTCCCTTTCCCTCCCCTCTGTCCACTTTCCACCTTTTCTATTTGCAGCTTTCATACTAAGACTCTACTTCCTTTACCTGTGTATTCCTTGACAGTTTGGGATTCTCTGGGTACCAGTCTGCTCTTCACAAACAATTCCAAGATTTGATCTTGCTTGTTTTTCCAGGGTATTTTTGTTATTTATTCTCCACAGAAAAGCAGAATCATCTGATACCTATCTTTCACATCCTGATTTATTTTACATACCAAAATCAGCTCAGACCTCTATCCATTTTGTCACTAAAGACATTATTTCATCTTTTTTTTAAACTAATGTAATAAACACATACTTCCTTTTCAATTAAAGACTTCACTATTTTAGAGTTTTGACTTTAGAGAAGTTTTGTCATAGACTTGACACACTTGCAAAGACTTTCTAAAACAATAATTACCCAATGATAAAAATGTTTAAGAACAAAATATTTTTGATGTTTCTGCAATGCTGACAAGGCTAGACTTCTTTTTAACTAATCAAAGTCCTTAAAAAAATAAATAAAGTATACTTAAAGATTACTTTACAATATGGATTACTTTAAAAAAAAATACCAAAAAGTAAGCCACAGTTAAAAATGCTTTGTTTTTCAAACAAATGAAAGAAATTTAAGTTTCCCTTCACATATGGACACTACTAATAGTAAAGCTTTAATTGTTAAGCCCTTATCCAATTTGAGTACCTAAGTTTCATATCTGAGATACCTTTCTCAGGCCTTCAATACTTTCTTTTGCTTTTGCATTTTTACATCATTTCATTCCAAAAAATAATCAGTTTCATTTTAACACTAAATTTGTCTTAGACCCTCAGTTTCCCATAGATCACACATACACATTTTGTTTTATTTGAATGCAGTTATTCCACCTCAGTTCTCTAATTTCTAGATTTTCAGCAATATTAATAACTTGTATAACTGTCTCTTTAGATTAGAAGACTTAGAATTAACTTTTCATAATTTCTAAAACATATGCATCAGTTTTTTTCCTGTGATATATGACATATTCTACTCATGGACATTAATTTATTTCCTTATCATAAGTAACCAAACAGATCTAAAAGTCTAATAATTCTATACAGAATGACCTATATATTAAATAAATTTCCATTATTAATCTAGTAAAACCTTAATTTTTCCAAAAGAATTTTCCATTTTGCGATGAGTAAAATTTCATTTTTTTTTCCAAAAGTAGTTACAATTTAGAAATTGTTTCTGGGAAGTTCATGCCCAGTCAGCAAAATAAATTGAAATGACACAAACTGAGACGTACCCAGAGATCCCAATGTTTTAGAAGTAAAAACCTGTATTGCCTTTTCAAAAAGAGTCCAACCATTCTTACACGTTAAAGGAATAAATCAGATCATGCAGTGTATGTGGAGAACGATAATTAGTCAGAAATTCAAAGGGAATAGCTAGAGTGAAAGCACCCCTTTACATTCCCCACTCTTGTCTCCACAACTTATAAACTGCATTTCTAAGAAGATTCCTATTTCCAAAGAAGGTGGAAATGAAAATGTGTGTTAGTTTCCTAAATATTTTTTTTAATTCCATGCCACAATTATTATTTTTAAAAACTCTATCTTTAGGATAAAGATAGCCAACTTCCTTAAAAAAATCTTTTGTAATCTTTATGTCAAATCTGATATACCTAGTTAGCTACCGTTTTCTCCAGTAAACTTATTATCAAGGAGATTTCCAATATAAGATGGAAACTAAGATCACTACCTGCTAAGTGTCTATTTAAATACTTCTAAAACCTCAGGAAGCAAGCTAGACGTGCTTAGTGTCTATTTAAATACTTCTAAAACCTCAGGAAGCAAGCTAGAACCATTCCAAACGTAACCAAAGAAAAGTCATATACTTAGCCTGTGTATGGGGAAATAGATTCTTGATGGAGTAAAGTCCTTATTTCTCTTGAACCATATTGAGCTCAAACCTGGTTCTCTGAAAGGTAAGAGCCTTTTATTCCAACTCTATAATTTTATTTATAAAGAACACAGAAGGCAGTGGTGATGATGAGGACAACGATAAGAAAGCAGTCTCATTTTACATGTTGTTGTTCATTAACCCTAATGAGCTCTTTCAAAAAAGGAAAAACTTGGAGATTTTGCAGTTTGCTCACAAAAAGACCATTTTCAGAAACTGAGGAGTTCCTCATGATCAAATATTGATAAGAACTTGTAAAAACAAGGCTATAATCTTTGATAAGTCATGACTTTAAGTCTAATTCCTGTCATTTTTAAAAATTCTCTTGGGCAATTAGAAGAATTTTTTCAACCAACCAATAGTACTCCTTTAAAAACAAAACAAAACAAAAAAACTAAAGATATCCTAACCAGTTATACCCACTGTAACACTCATTAAAAGGGAAAGACTTAGAACACTGTAACACAAAAGATGGAGTTTGAAGACAGCAATTTCTTTACCCAAATCATAAGATTGAAAATTTATTTGAGGAAAAATAGCAAGAACTTGAACCATAACCCATTAAATAGCCCAGAAGAGCACTCAAGGCAGAAGTTCATTGTCTAATCTTGAATTATACGTTGTTGAAACATTATCATAACTCAAAGCTTCACAAGGGAGAAGTCTCTGAAAAGAAAATCTCAAGAAGGAATTTGAGAACAGAAAAAAATGGACAATTTTCACTTCTCTAAAGAGAAAAAGAATGCAAGAAAGACCAGTTATAAAATCCATATGTTCTAACTTTAGTCAAGAATCTTTTTCATTTCATTTATATTTAATTTTGAGATAGTCTTAGTTATTTTATTTTTGTTTTATTACTTTCCTTTACTCAGCTTTTTCTAAACTGTGCAACTATATTAGAATGAGATCTCTTCAATAATGTCCTTCCTTTAATGTAACCACTTGGTAGTCTAGCGCATACCTGAGTAAAATGCTAGTTTGGAGCCAAAATTACACTCTCAGTCTGAATAGTTTGGTCTAGAATTCCATTTACTTCTGGGAGAGCAGAGGCTCATTTGTTCCACCCAGATAACCTAAAGCAATAATTTTACATTAATTTGCCATTACTAACATATGAAGAAAGTTATTAAACATTGAAAATAAAATAGAATAGCCTGGTTATGATAAGGTCATCAAACTGTGCAGAAATGTTTACTTATAAAAATACTATATAATTTTAAAATTCTTTCATTTTTCTATTAAAATGTAGTTTATAATATTCCTATAAGTTATAATACACAGTCTTTTAGTTTTGAAGTGATTTAAGATTTCATCTCATTTTTAAAGGTCATTTTGTAGTTAGTATCAGATATAAATTTTGTTCTCATGTTTCAATAATTAGATTTTGAAACATGACAGTGTAAAATCACTAATTTCATTACTTAGAAAATTCTACATTTCATCAATTTGCTCTGCTATAGTGTGAGTCATAGAATAAGTATCTAATTATTTCTGGAGTTGGGGTTTTAGCATCATATACAAATAGTTTGGAACCTTTGATCACATCCTGCTAAAAACAACAAAAACCCTGGCAAATTAAAAATCAACGTTTTTGACCTATCAATGACTGAGATAGAAAGGAAAACTGAAATTTAAAGAGAGTCACATTCAGAAAGTTATACCTCTGGGAATTTGGTTACCAGGAGAAAAAATGGAGCTCCTTGAACTGGTTGGAGAATTTAAGTGGTCAATTTGAATCCAGTACAAATTAGCTTGAAAGTTGAAATTGTTGGGAACTGCAGTCATGGACTCACATACTCATTAGGCATTTGCTCTAGGAAGCACACAGATTTTAGAGCTTAGAATTTGAGGAAGATTCTTTTATGTTGCTAGTTGGAAGATGGGGAGAGTACCCATCTTGAAATTTGCCCAGTTTCTTCCCTCCAACAAATGCCAAATAAATAGGGAAAAATAATTCACAAGAGGATTATGCTAAATAAAATTGACACCACTTCCAACCTTCTTGTCTCATCTAAGAAATAAAAATAATTTAGAGCTTCAAGTAAATAAGTAAGGATGGTATAGCTAAGTGAGAAAATAACAAACAGGTTCTTCACCTCTGAGGGAAGACAGAAGCATTTGTTTAAAAAAATAAAAACTCCAAAATACTGTCATACATTGGTTTAGAATTCATGAGAAATGAGAAAAACCGTAGTGTTTTTCTCTTCCACAATCTATCATGACATTGCCAAGCCTCCAGTCTTCAACTGGATTGTTAGAAAGACTGGTAAAATGACAGAACTGCAAGACAGAGGCTTTCTGAGGAACATTAACCTATAATTATTGTTTATCCATATTTTGAAACTGTAGAAAAAGAACAAATTGAACCTAAAACAAACAGAAAAAAATAAATTAGAAATCTGAAGTTAAAAGCAGGAAACAATTGCCAAATGAATGAAACCAAAGGTCAGTTATTGAAAAAATTAATACAACTAATAAATCTACTCAAAGACAAAAACACTAATTCAGAAGGATTTATATATGTATATATATATCTATATTCTTTTGCATTAAAACAAATGTTAGAATATAGATTATAACAGAAACATATAAAGATATTGGGTATCTTAAAAATAGGATTTTTCCCCCTAAAGTTGATGATATATTTGGACATCCCAATGTTCATTTTGTTTTGTTTTTGTTTTTTTATTTTCCTTTAAATTCAGAACATAATCCTAGAATCCTTAAAATTTATTTTGTTTTTCCCTAAAGCTTCCGTGGCTAGGAAGTATCTTCATTTTATAAAACTATGTTCTAATTAGTTTTGTAATGTGTAACAAAGGATTAGTAGCTATTTCTTGTGTGTGGGGAGTGGGGGGTGGGGTGGAGGAAAGGATGTACAAAAATGTAGCCAGAAATTACACTAACAAAATACCATCATCATAGCTATAAATGCAGTATATGCTATTGGTGTAAATATATGGTTAAAATTCATCAAGATAATTCATGGAAAACAAAGAAACACAATTTGAGATACTAAGCACATTTAGTCTCCTACATACATTGTGGGACTATGCAGCATTTTGTCTTGACTTGGGTATTTGCTTCATATATATGTGTTTTTTAGCTCCTTAATCAGATAACACAGGGTGGGGGGTTGATGTCTACATTTGTAATCCTTCATAGCACATTATAAATAAGTACATATTCAGTGTAGATTTGAAAAAAAAGTACTTGTGAAATTGAATTGAAGTATAATATTCACATAAAATGCTTTTACTTTCTTGTATCACTTGCTAATAAAAATGTCTAAATGACAGATATGAATTCCTGGTGATCCTTTTCCCTATACAAATCATTTGATGAATTTATTAATAACTCATGAAATGTCAAAAGAACATGCTTTCCAAAAAAATAAGCCCCAAGAAGTCCTGTGTAATCTATAACTAGATAAACTGGAAACTCCATATCCAGTTTCCATATGCACAAATTCCAAGTACTGTTGATTGAAAATGCTAAGGAAGTTATAAGATCTATGTTGGTTGCCTCTGTATTAATACACAGACATTTTTTTCTTTTTATTATTCCCTAAAATATAGTAAAATAGCTACTTATATAGCATTTACTTTGCATTAAGTATTACAAGAAATCTAGAGATGATTTAAAGTGTACTAGCGGTGGGCCCAAGTCATATGCAAATACTACTCCATTATATGTAAGAGACTTTATCATCCACAGATTTGGGTATCCACAGGGGTCCTGAAAGCAAACCCTGGCAATACCATGGGATGACTGTAGACATAAGTCTCTAATGCTTGGATTTAATAATTATATGTGCCTTCATTAATATCTCTTTCTAATGATCAATTAATGTCATCTGAGACTATATGGAAATTAAGTATTAAGTATTAAATAAATTCCTAACTAGCTTCACTTTCAGGAGCCAGTCTTCACATTGCTGTCACATTGCTCCTCTTTAAAAAGCTTTCATCATTAGCCAACACAAATCCGTTAAAGAATTTCTATGTGCAAAGCACTGAGTCAGGGTTTCACAGAACTAAAAAGTTTGATAAGACATAGTTCTTGTCTTTATTGTGTAGTGCAGTTCTCAGGTCTGCCATTTTATTGCTCTCAATCCCTTACCTGTAAAGTGTTGATTATAATAGTAACTATTTGGCTATTTCATTCATTTATGTATTTAAATAATTTTCCTCATAATACTAGTGTTTCTAAGTACGACTTTCTTAATCTTGTTATAATGTTGCTGATATAAAAAATTTTGACATTGTGAGACATATTTTAGTAAATGAGAAAGTATTATAATATGCAAATATTAAATATCATCTTGAGTAAAAGTAAATTTTAGGAGAAAAATTAAGCAAGGAAATAACTTAGATGCTGAGTGAAGATAGGGCACTATTTTTGAAAGGATAGTTAGGAAAATCTCTCTAAGTGATACCCAAATGAATTAACCAAGGAAGCAATGATCACTTCTTTGTCAAAAGTGTTTCAGGTAAAAATAAGAGATATGTAATAACTGAGATAGAATCAAGTTCTGAATAGTATATTCTTATTTGGAGGAAATCAGGAGTGCAGGGACAGAATAAGTGAGAGGAAGACAGGTAGGAGATGAATTCAGACTCATGGGCAAAGCCTGTTCTTACTGGGCCCCAAAGACCTTGGATAGGAATTTGGGTCTTGGTTTAAACATACTAGGAAATCAGTGAAGAGTACTGAGAATAAACTATTTCATCATTTCACATATTATTTAAAAAGATAATAATTATTAATATGTATAGAGTGAGCCACAGGTAGTGAGTATAATAATTGGAATCCTTGTACCACACACAATTTGATTAATTTGTGAAGATCTTTAATAAAAAGATTGCTTTATAAAGATCTACCAAATCAGCAAGCAATCATGCATCAAAGAGAGGCCAATAACTAGAAGCTTTTATCACCCATGGGTCTCAAATCATAAGGGGAAGGGACAACTAGTGAAATGAGGAAGAAGTGAAGAAGAAATATCTGATAAAAATTTTTTGAAAACCAAAATTCAGTAATCTGAGTTCAGTCAGCATGCATAGTTGAGTCTGATTTCTCCCCTCATACTTCTTTCTGCATTCTTGCTGGTGTCTTACTAATACATTGACCAGAACCAAATGCACTTTTGAGTACAAGGGAACGTGCTAATGCAGTTATTCAGGTCGGCTTTGGGAGAAATGGGTGAAAACACAGAACTAGGAGAAAATGAAAGCTAGTCAGGTAGGAGCAGGATTACAAAAAGAAGATAGGGGCAGGATTACAAAGAGAGGATATAGTGATAAGAACATGTTAAGTTCTAAAGAAGATACTTTGGTGGCTTCAGAAAACATTGTAAAAATGTTAAGAAATTTGTCAAGGATGTGGAGAAAAAGGAATCTTTTCCCGCTGTTGGTGGAAATGTAGACTGACCCAGCCCTGTGGAAGTTTTTTCAAAGTATCGAAAATACTTACACCATGTGATCCAACAATTCCACTCCTAAGTATCTTTCTGAAGAATATGGAAACTCTGATTCTGAGGACTATGTGCATAGTATTCATTACAGGACTATTTACAATAGTTAATTATGAAAACAAGTAAGTGCCCAACAACGGATGAGTGTTGGCACTCATTGTGTGTTGGATGACACAATGGAATGATACTCTGCTATTAAAAAATAAAAAGATGAATCTTGCCATCTGCCACAGTAAGGACAAACTGGAGGGATTGTGATAAACAAAACAAGTCAGAAGGAGAAAGACATGTACCAGGTGTTTTCACATATATATATATATATATATATATATATATTTATATATATATATATATTTCACATATATATATATATATATTTTACAGATGAAAAAACAAAATAGACCAAGAAAATCAAAGCAAACCCTAGAGATCTGACTGCAGAAGTGGATCTACCAGAAAGGAGGGTGGGAAGTGGAGAAAAATAGGAAGAAAACTCAATGTACTATGATTGAGGATTTGAGGTGCTTTGGTGGTGGGTGTGGTAACATACTTCTGCAGAGGTATAACCTGTACCCCTAAATCACACAATGTTGTAAAGTATTATTTCCTCAATAAAAGCAATCCAATTTTCAAAAATCAGTAAAAATATACTTAGAAACGGTCATTAGTCATTTACTGAAAAAAAGACAGGAATCAAGAATCGTTGTTGGGTTTTGGTTTGAACCACTAGGCTAATACTGTGCTATTTAGTAATATGCGGGGAAAGGACATTTTAGTCAGTGTTTTATTCTACTCCATCAGGATAAGGGATAGCTAGAGTCAGAATGTAAATGTTTTTGGAAAAATAGAAATGCCATCACCGCTATCTTCAGAATGAGTTACATCGCCTCTTATTAATTAATTAATACCCCACCATTTATTAATAGAGAAGATTGGTGCTGGCTTCACACTATCCAAGGAAGAAGGATAATTATTTTTCTTCCTTGTCAGGCACACAGGCCTATAGGTAGCTCTAGCACTCTGGTTCCTTTATATAATCAGGAGCTTCTCTGCAAAGGCAGTAAAGGGTCTTGACTCAACATCCTCTCCTACAACATAGAAAAATGGGGGTATGTATTTTTATTTTCATATTTTTTACTGCTCCTTTTTTTAAAAACCTGCTTTCAATCCCCAAATGCAGTGTCCCAACCTTGGACTCTTCATCATTTTGTTTATATTTGCTGCCATCAATTAAAATAATATCTATATGCTTAAAAGTTTGAGATTTGCATATTTAATTCCAAACTCTCTCATGACTACAAACTAAAATACTTCTTGTTCAGAACCTCCAAGTGGGTGTCTAATTTAAAATATTCAAAGGTGATCTTCTCTTTTTCTCCCTAATACATCTTATATGCCTTTTCCCCCTCATGTTACTAAATAGTATAGCATTCACCTGGTAGTTCAAATACCAGGCAGAGATAATATTGGATGCCCAAAATCACATGCAAGTCCTAAACACATGCAATATTATCAGCAAATTTTTATTATTTTGGACACAGGACTTTCCATGTCTTCTCCCTTTGCTGAACTTTGAGTCAAATCAAATATCTATTATAGCACTTCAGAATAACTATTAATGAAATATAATCAATAGCTTAGTGAAATATAATTAATAGTTTAATGAAAAATGAAGATTTTTTCAGGGAGCTGCAAATTTGGACAAAATATTGACTATGCTCTGGGGAGTATGCATTTAACAGATTTCCAAAATCATTTCGTCTTTTCTGTTGACTGAAAAATAATGTGTTTTTGTGTTTTTTTTATTTTGTTTTTCATGATTTCTATGCCACTATACTTGGAAGACAGCAAGTTGAAATATTGTTGAATTGGTAATTATCCATGAAGTTATAGAAACTATAAATTCATTTCAATTCATCTTGTTTTTCAGTCTGTCTTGTTTTTTTAATCAGACTTAATGATCTCATAATCTTCTTGCACTTGCGGACTTAATCAGATCAGACATCTGGTCTATTTAAAAGAAATGGTTCTTATTACATAGAAGTTCAAAATCTCTTTAAGTTTGGCTATGCCTTTAAGAGGTCTCATAGTCATGAACTTTCTTATTCAATTTGTCAAAATCCTTTGAGACAAAAGCAAAAGATCAGTCTTAGCCATCAATTATACTTTCCTATAATCATTTTATATAAAAGTTGTGTAATTATATCTTCTCTCTTTTGGGTTAGAATGTTAGACTTTTTTCTGTATTCTGTTTATCAATTATGATTAGTAACAACAAATTATTTTATCAATTACTTTGCAGTAGCAAAAGATGCTAAAGTTAGTGACTTAAAACTACAGATGTTTATTCCTTTCGTTGTGTTCCACATCTGTCGAAGGTTGGCAGAAGTATCTACCTATTTTAGTAATTCAGAATGACAAATCAGGGACTATCTGGACTGCTACTTGCCACAGTTCTAAATGGAGACAAAAATCTCTGGATTGTCTTGAAGAGGCAAAAAAGTACTCAGCTAAAAGAAATGAACATCATTGTCACTCACCTCTCCTTGTTAGAACCAGTCACTTGGGCACAACGGCTCATGAGAGGAGTATGGCGTATGGTGACTAAGTGCAATACTATGTATATCCTGGACAGGGAAAACTTGAAATTTGGGGGAATAGAGGTGGAAAATAACACACAATTAGTATTTGTGTACAACAGATACTCTCTTTATAATAATACATTCAACTATCACTTTGGAGAAAAGTTAGATATCTACAAATACAAATTATTCAAGACATGCAGATTTTAATTTCATAAACTTTATAAATTTGTGTTTTTATGATATAGCTAAGATTTCTCAATTGTAAATAATATTATCTTTAATCAGAGGCTATCTGAAATGTGTGCAATTTATTCTTAGTTTTTTAGTGCAAATATGCTAGAGCACTGCTTTTAATTCAAATAATAATATCAATATAATTGTGTATAAATCTATTTGTTTTATAATTTTCCATAGAATCACAGCTTTGTTTTATAGAATCACAATTCCTTAATGGAATAGTAATTGTGAACAGGCAAATAATGTGTATAACAAATCAAGTTAAGTGGGAAAAGTAGATTTCAAATAGACCTGTAAAAAGAAAAGAAGTCCAAGAGGAATCTTTTCTAATAAAGGCATATATTGGGAGCATCAGATGTCATTTAATGGTTCCCTATAATACAGTACAATATCACTGTAACACAAAGAAATGATAAAGTTTAATGTTCTCTTATTATGTATTGACAATTATATTCTATCAAGTTTTTTAAATCATGTCAAAAATTTAGGGTAATTGCATTATTTAAGATAAAATATGTTTTCATGTTGAAAAAAGAGCACATCAGGTAGATTCAGTATGAACTCCTCTTCTTTCTTTCTTTACCCTATCCAAAATGCTATAAAGGAAAATTTTCATTTATTCAGTAGCAGGAAACATGCATATTAATAATCTATGCAATGTATAACACCTAAACTTCCAAATTATGATATGTCTAAAAGACAGACTTTTGTTAATATGTACAACACATGCCTCTTTATGTAGAAATTGAAGAAATAATGAGGGAAGGAGAAAAAAATTAAGTTTAGTGTTTTCATGTCAACCTGCCCCTGCACTCAGTAACCATAATGGAGAATTATGCTTCCAATTATGTTGATAAATCTACTTTACCTTTATAACCATAGCAACATTATCTTTCCATAACAGGGGAGAATTTCCATTTTCATGCCTGTAAGGGTAAGGATGACAAAGTGGTGAGAAAGGAAAGTTTTCCTCAGCTTTGATCTTGACAGTGCCAAGCAGAATCTATTGAAAAGTGAGTGTAAATAATGCTATGCTATCATCACTTCTGATGCTGGTGTTAAAAGTACAACACTTGTTGCTCTTGTAACCCCCTTTAAAATAATAGCATTAGCATTTTGAAAGTCAAAGGAAATTTAATTGCAATACTGTAGGACATATTCCTCTAAAAATCTACTTAGTTTAGACAGAGGAGTCTATCTACACACGAGCAATTGAATGTATTAACTGAAATATATATTGCACATTACCTAATGGAGTTTTAATAGAAAATATGGTTGTTCATCATGTAATTGTTTTGTGGGTTCTATTTTAGTCAAGTAATTGCTCTGTAAAATGTATTACATGTTGCTGAAGCATGTGGAGAATTAGTTTAAGCCTATATAGTACTTATACATACATATATATATATATATATATATATATATATCTGAGGTATCAGTAAATAAGTCCCACATGGCATGCATAAAAATGAGACATTTTGCTTGCAAAGAGATTATATGCAAAGAGTGGTTTAAGGAAAACAGAAGTTCTAGTCAGTGTGCAATGACCTGAATCTTTCACCCCTAGGCCTATCAGTGGAACCTATCTGAACATACTCAGCAGCCTCAAGGAAAACAGTGACATGTAGAATATAAAGAAACATAGCAAAGGGCCATTACAAACCCATCCAGTTATAAACTCTTAATATCTAACTGTAAAATTGAGGTAACTAGAGAGTAAGGTGGTAGGAGAGCTGTGGGGGAGGAAGGATCCAATGAAACATGGCAAGAGGATTGTTGAAGGAACTAGTGGTAGGCAGGATATGAAAGGATATATTTGTAAAACTTTGAATCTATGACCACCAGAACACATACAGAGATGTAAATCTAATTTACCTTAACAAACATTGTCTGTGTGTGGAGGGGTTGGGGGAGGAGGGTTGCTGGATAGTAAATTTGTGAATTTGGGGTTGAAGGAGACAATCACGCTGAACCAATCTCAATGGAAGGAGGTGGTGAAGAATAAATGCCTTGGCCTTACTGTTCTCCAAAATG
Organism: Uropsilus gracilis; assembly: GCA_004024945.1. Classification (NCBI taxonomy): domain Eukaryota; kingdom Metazoa; phylum Chordata; class Mammalia; order Eulipotyphla; family Talpidae; genus Uropsilus; species Uropsilus gracilis. Next base: position 17,869 of record PVHY01008730.1, read on the forward strand.
CTAAACTTTTGCCCACAGCCACAATCCCCCCTTCCCAACTAGACCCATAGTGTAGAGAGTATAAAAGAAGCCAACTGGTACCTAGTGAGCCTACACACATGTAAACACACATGTGCAAACTTTCCTTTAAGAAAATTTTTCAGACTCTGATACTTAAAACAAAAAAATGATATTTTGATAAAGGGCTGTCAGAATTAATCAGCAATCCAGAGAATATATTAAATATTTTTGCACATTCTAAATATTTGTTTACTGAAGTATAAGACACATTTGTATATGTAACATAAGATACCTAATCTGCTCATTCGGTTTATAATACTATATATTAATTCATTTATTAATTCATTTGTGCTTTTGCTGAATTTTTATTCAGCTGACCCACAAATTGGTTTTAAATCAACATGTGTATTGTGATTACCGGACAATACAGAGATGACAGATACCTTTCACTTACTAACTACACTTCCTGTACTCTGCCCTTGATTACAAAGAACTTTTTTGTTTTGTTGAATCCAGACATAGCCTCAGAACTGTTCACAAAATAATGCCCCAAACAGCCACCTCTCAATTGATTAGAGTTGTCACATGAGATGAAATCTATTTGTCATTATTAGGCATATGAATGGTATTATCCTGTTGGAAAAAATAAATAAGTAGAATGTACCAATAGCTCATCCCCAAAGCAATATTAAATTTATATGATAGTGAACAAAATACAGTACATACCTTGAGATGTAAATTTTATTATTTGTACCTGTCACAAGTATAGATTTTCAACAATCTTATTAAATACTGTGTGAAATGCTTTACTGGTTTAGAAATAGCTACAATCCACCGTTTAATTCAGGCCTCTGGTGATTTTTTTTAAAATTATTCTTTTGCTACTGTTTGCTTTAGGTGTTTTTGTTTGTTTTTTATTTTATTGTTATTGTTCTTCACATTGCAGGAATTACTGGTTGTGTTTTCAGTAGACTTTAAACATTTAAATCTGTAAGGGAAGGTTATTCGGTCAACATACAATATTAAAAGTTTTTTAAAAATCAGACAAACAAGGTCAGTGCTGTTTCCTGCAAAAAAAAAAAAAAAGGTTTAAAAAGCACACATTACATTCAGGGTATAGGGACTCACAAATACTCATTATCCAAAGCAGGTATTCAGGACTATGTAACATAAAAAAGAGCTTTATATCTCTCTTCCCACTAGTGTGGTTGTGGAAATCTTGTTACTTTGCTCCGGAGCTCCCATATGTTGACCTATGATGTACATTGACTATTATCATATTTTAATCCCTGAATATATTAGATCTACACATGTGTTTTTCTTTGTTCCTGTCATACTTATGAGTTATATTCATCCTTATGGTGTCACCAAAATAAAACAAGGTGAATCAGAGCAATGCTTGTAGAATAATTGACCATGAAATTGTTCGTCTTTGAGAGTTTGAGCTTTGTATAAGTGTTTTGGACTTTCTTAGCCCATGAAACTGAGAGAAAGTTCAAGGAAATTTTACTTAGAAAACAAAAAAAAAAAACAGGAAAGAGATGAGAAGTCTGTATTTTATAGGAGACAACTGGAAAATGGGTTCCAATTGGCTGTAAGAGTCGTTTTAGTCAGTTTAGGAGTAGGGGCATATGATAGTAATACTAACACATAAAATTCAAGTTCTAGCTCACTGAGAATCTACCCTGACAGAGTCATGTGCCATTATACACCAAGATAATATGAAGCATAATGCCATGGAAAGAGAATGATGTTTAGAGACTTAATAACCTTTTATCATTCATGGATTTCCATCTTTTCTGCACGTATACCTCTAAATGTCCTGTCATTCTGGGACAATAAGAGAATGCCTTATGCTGAAGTATATCTGTCAGTGTTCTGAAAACTAGCTCCAGGAATGAAGATGATTAGACTAGAAATCAAATTATATTAATTTTGTTAATGTTCTTTCCCTACTGGCAAGGTACAAACTCACTGTAGTTATCACTCTGCAAACTGTAAACTGTGCAGTTTTTTACTTAATGTCTTAATAATATGCACAATTTTGACCATTTAATTACAATGAGATGCCCCAACTAAGGTTAGAATTAAAGTGGGACAGTTAAAGATGACTGGAGAAACTTTGATTCTTCATTCATCCAGAAGTGTGGTCTATGCCCTTCTACTTTGTCTTGATTCTGGGAGCAGCATGACAGGTCTGAAATTGTCCTAGCAGCAGAAATCGTCCTAGACCAGTTCTCAAGACCAGACCTCTGCAGCTCCCCATCTCTTAGTATGTGCACATGCCCAACACATCCTGTCAAAACACAGCTGTCTTGCTGGAGACGTCCTGGCCACATAAAAAGACCACCTGCAGTCATCTGTTCCAAAGAAGGGCCAACCTAGATGGTATCAACTGCCTGATATGTAATAGAGACCTTCTCTGGATTCCAACTCAGTGAGGCCTTAAAACAACAAAATTAACCTATATCTTAGCTCAACTTTATGAGTGACCACAAATAACAACTGCCCAGGGGAGTTGAATCAACCACAGGATTATTTGTGATAATAAATTATTGTCATAATCACTTTTAAAAATAATTAACACTGATAGAAGGTTAGAATTTCAATTAAAATTGAACCTTACAGTAATTAAACTTTCATCAAATCAACTTTATTTCCTTTACTTTAAATAAGCAAAGCAATAACCATGTTCAGTAACAATGACCACATTGTTAACTATCACAAAAAAAACCATCTGCAAAAAGATAATGAAATATCGATATATTCATTTTTTTTATACTATAAAGGACATTGTAGAGACAAGAGAAATGGCTGACAGATTCTGCTTCCTTTTTGCCTTTTCCCCTCCCCCCAGGCACACAGATCTACTCAGCCAGAAAACTAAAGGCACTGGAATGTAACTGGCACTGGTAATGCTGATATATTCTTTTTTGTGCCAAAACAGTCTCTTGGCTATATCCACAGCACTGTTGCCCAAACAGAAGATCTTCTGTTTTAGGGCTGAACATGGCAATGATTCCAGTCTTTCGCCTTCTTCTTCTTTTACCATTTAAATTAGTAGAAAACATTTCCATATATTTGCTTTCTATAATTTTTGTATGAATAGAAATTATACCTGTATTTACAACTTATAAGAGATAATCGATCCTTGAAATACTTGCTGCATTGACAACGTTATGTGTCATTCTGAGACACTGAATTTAAATGCTCTGAGCTTCTTACCAAAATGTTCATTGTTTTCATTAATGCCTTCACCCTTTGCGGCCTTGTTTTCTTCTCAATGGTGTTTAGAACACTAATGCACCATGTGCTAAAATCATAGCCCTTGGTGCTCAGAAGCAGAAAGCAGAAATAACAGGCTGAATCAGTACTGATCTTGGAAAACACAGTCTGCTTAGACAGAAGTCTAGGAAAGAAATTGGCAAGAAAGAAGAAATCAGACAGCTTCATGTAGAGTGTCTCAGTGGGAAAACCACTGAGGAAAACACATAAGAGTTGAAAGCAAATGATGGCAAAGTCTATTTTTCCATGGAGACATTTGAGAGGAAGTTTGATACCCATCTGTCTGGAATAGTTTAAATGAAGACTGCCTCGATATGGAAAGAAATACTTCATCTTTGGAAATAGCTATTAGCTTTAACTTTATTGTTCTTTGGATTGTGAACCAAGCAATTTTTTTTTCCTTCTTCATTACTAGCAAGAACCAAAACCATTCTGTTCTCAAATAATAATGAGAAAATGGATTTGTACCTGGCTCATATTTGTTGAGGCTTCATTTATATTTACCAATAAAAATTACTAGATGTCTATTATATAGACTTTTAATTTAATCTAAACTTAAATGTCCTAACAGGAATTTCAGGTAACTTTAATAAAATGATAAACACAAGAAGGAAACAGGAAATATAATGACATTGATAGTACTAACATATTCTATTACTAATTTCAAGTTTGAATATGTATTCAAATAAAAAGAAATGTAGAGAAAATACAGTTGAATCATAATTCATCTTAAAGAAGATGTAAAATTTTGATAGTTTAGCTATTTTTTTTAAATCTGGTATAAATGTTGATTACATAGGAATTTGAAGGTGGAAAAAGTATTATTTACGTTAGTTTAGCCGGGCTTGGTGGCCCATACCTGTAAGTGTCAGCCTGTGAAGCAGCTAGGGCTAGGGATTGCGGTTTGAGTCCCTCTTGGGACAACATAGCGAGACCTAGTCCCAAAAAATAGCTGGGCGTGGTGGTGCACGCCTGTAATCCCAGCTACCTGGGAAGCTGAGGCTGGGGATCGATTGAGACTGTGGTAACTGCAGGCAATGTGAGCCTGCGGTCAGTTCCATGGGCAACAATAATTTACATTAGTTTATAAAAAAAATACAGAAGAAACTTTCAATAATTTTATGAACGGAGCAGAATTCCCGGGTGAGAGAAATGGTAAGAACTTGACTTCAGTAAAACCAGTTTTGGCTAGCTTACTTTCTAATTGTCTGAACTTTGTAAAGTGACATCTCTAAATATGTGCAAATTATTTTTATTACCATTGTTTTCATAAGTATTGTAATATATATTTTCTACACAGGGCAAAGCTTATATTATTAAGAGTAAAGATTTGGGAATTTTCCAAAGTAAGTGTTGTGAATATTTGATAAACAAAGATAAAGAATCTCATTTTTTAATTTTGAACCAAAAAAAAAAAAAAGATCCTATTTACTACTCCAAATTATTCACAATAACTTTTGTGTTTTAGGTTATCCCAATATAGATTTATCTGCTTAATAATTTCGTAATATCTTAAGTAATTACTTTTAGTACTTTCGTCATTGGATTATAATCTATCAATTCGACAGATTTTCAATTGAATTATTATTAGTCTTTAAATAGGAACAAGAACTGATATTTTCTCATGGTTTTTAAAGCCACCTTGAACATAAATGATTAACCACAATGTTATCTTTTATGTTTTACTTTCTGGTAGTTTTTATAAAAAGAAGAAATTTAGTAATCTGAATTTAAGATTTTTACCACATCAAGTAAATTATTTTGACTTTATGATACTATTGGGATTTAATTCTTGTTTCTACAATACATTTATTGACCTTGTAAATATTTTAGTTTACAAGACATTTTAAGTAAGATTTTTCACTTTGAGTAATTATGTTTCAACTTGTGTCAGTATATATAGGTGACATTACTCTCAATTGAAAGTGTCTCAACTATCCCAACTATGTTTCTTGGTGAAACACTTTAGAACTTTTGGACTTTATATCCTATTTATTATCTATCATTACTAACTCCAGATTCTTTAGTGCTCCTCTTATAAATTTAAAAAGAAATATAACGGTAGCTATTACTTATTTACATAGTAGACATTGTATAAATGTCATCTCATGTAGTTCTTTTAAAAAACAAATGAGATTAATATTTCACAAATTAAGAAAGTGATTTTTAGTTTGCTATAGTACCATTTATATAATTTTGCTTTTGCCTCCCTTGTCATTGAAGTCAGGTCCCCAAAGATATCTCTTAAGTTGATAGTGCAATATTTTATCTATGTTTTTGTCTATCTATTTTATAGTTTCAGGTCTTACATACATATCTTTAATGCATTTTGAATTGATTTTTTGAATATGGTGTCAATTATTGGTCTAGTCTCATTCTCTTGTGTACGACAGTCTGGTTTTCCTAAAACCTTTTGTTGAAGAGACTTTCCTTTCTCTTTTGTATAATCTATTGTATATTCTTAGCACCTTTGTTGTAGATTATCTGAGCATGCAAGTGTGGTTTTATTTCTGGGCTTTGAATTTTATTCCATTGGTTGGTGTTACAATTTTTATTTCAACACATACTGTTTGATTATGATAGCATTGTAGTATAGTTTGAAGTCTGGGAGTGTGGTACCTTTGTTCGTTTTGTTCAGATTACTTTTGCTATTTGGTATGTTCTGTAGGTTCATATAAATTTCAGTTGTGTTTATTCCATTTCTTTGTAGAATTCTGTTGAAACTTTGATAGGGATTTCATTGATTTGGTACATTACTTTGGGAAATACAATAATCAAAAGCTTCTGCACAGTGAAAGAAATCATCATTATAGTGAATTTGTGCAAATTTGCTTTTTATTTGAAGTGAATTAAAGTAAACTATTAGTATAGATACTCTTTAAATGAGAAGATATTTACACATCAGTCAACAAAGTGCTAATATCTTAAATTTACAAAGAACTCATATTAATCAATGGAAAGGAAAAAATCGGTTCAAAAAAAGTTTCAGAGAGCCAAATAGAAACTCCTCCAAAGAGTCAACAGAGAGGCACACGAAACTATGATTATCATTTGTCATTAGGGAAATGCAAATCAAAGCCACAGTGAAACTTTACATTCTTAAGAATAGTCCAAATCAAATGCATTTTAGACAAGATGTGAGGAGAAAGAAACCCTCATACACTGTTAGTGGGAACATAGATTGGTTCAGCTTCTATGGAAAGCAACATGGGGAGTTCTAAATTCTTGAAAATAGATCTATGATAATACCCAGCAGTCCTACTCCTTAGCACATATGTGAAAAATGCAAAAAATAGTAATGCAAAAAATATATACATTTCTATATTGATTGCTGTTCTATTTATCATAGCCAAGATATGGAAACAACCTAAATGCCAACAACAGGTGAGAGAATTAAGAAGAGATTGTATAAGCACATAATGAAATACTACTTAGCTGTAAAGAAAAAAGTTGAACTCTACCCTTTACAGCAACATGGGTAAACTGAAGGAAATTAAGTTATTAAACAAAATAAGTCAGAAGGAAAAAGACAAAAAAAAAGTGTGATTTTTCATTCATATTTGGAATATAGAGAAACTAAACATAGAAACAGATAAAACTAAATCAGGCAGACCCCAGAAACCTGATGGTAGCATAGATACTACCAGAGCTGGAGAGAGGAGATGGGTTAAGTAGAGGAAGGCAGGGACATAGTGGGCAGTGATAGAGGATTGTAGGTACCTTGATGATGGGTGTGGTGTGATAATATTCGTCTGAAAGGGTGTGACCCTGCACCTCTGTGTCATATACATTATTGTTAATCAACATTACCTCAATGTAAAATAAAACGATTTAAAAATGATATTTTCCTGTGTTTTAGTTCTGACTCACTCATTATCTATTAATGTCTTATTATCTTGCCAGATAGTTATGCACACTGATATTAAAAAAATCTATAGAAATCCTTACCTCATGGTATTAGTGACTATGTAAAGACTAGGTATTTAAAAAGCACGTAAGTAAATGCATGATTACTAATTCCATCTGTATGCTACAAAGGTGTACTCTGAATTGAATCATCTGTGGTAATGACAGCTAAAAATTGACCACTTCTAACATGTTTAGAATAAGCATCATGTAGTATCTCATAAGGTGGGACAAACGTTTTTATAAAATTAACTTCAGAATGATTTACCAGAGCTCTACCTCCCCGAATGAGGTATTAATTAGTAACATCAGCAGAACTTCAGTCATCCACAGACATAACACTGGTCCTCAGTGTAAAGAACAGGCTGTAAGGAGACTTCAGAAGCTGAGTTCTAAAAGATTGTTCATGAAAAATTGATTTAATTGATTTTTCATGTTTATGTTCTAAGACAGTAATTCCCAGCTTTTCCAATAAGAGAGGCCCTTTTAACTTTATACACATCCACATAATAAAAAATGTATTTCTGATAATTTTAGATGAGAAAAATCTAGTCTACATACTTTCATGGTATCAGAAACAAAAAAAATTCTATTAATTAATAAAACATTTTGATGCTTTTCTCTTAATGACATCAAACCTGAACTCATTTTTGCACCACATTATATTTTTGTTTCATAAAATATTTTTAAAGGCTTCAAGTTTGTATGTATGTTTGTGTGCATGTGTACAGAAATGGACCGTACCTTCATGATTTAAATTTTAAATGCAGTAAATTGCACGCACAGTAAAGTCAAACCATTATTCCTAGTCAGACTGATGACTGTTTTTACAAACTGAGCCAAGTTGTGTAACTCAGCACCCATAGAAGGAAATAGACATCTTCAGGGCTTAACAAACACCTTTTTGGGGCCCTTTTGGACTCCTGAAGTCATTTCTTTCTCCCAAGGTAATGGCTTATTTCACTTTTATTGACTGAAATTTTTTCTCCCTGCATTTGCAGTTTATGAAAATAATACTGCATATATTCTGGTTTTATTCAATATTAATTTTACAAGATACATCCACAATTTTAAATGAGTTGTAAATTGGATTGTCTTTTTGTTGTGTAGTATTCTGTTTCATAAAGTTTTCTGAGATTTTTGTGGAATATGATGATATAAATTCCCTAAAATGTATATTAGAAATTCTAGCTAAAAATGTTGATTACATTTTACCATTAGTAACTTGTGAAGATTACAATAACCTAAATCCAGGCAAATAAAGGCATCACATTATCATTATTTTTGGTCTGTAACAGCAAAGCTGGTACTTGAAAAAAGTATGGTATCATTGCTAAGAGACACATAATAAATCCCCGCTTAATCCCTCTAAGTTTGTTCATATATTTCCTTGTCCTTAGAGAGTTGTGTCAATTAAATCAAATAATAACTGTAAAATGTTTGGCACTAAGTAAGTACTATGTAAAATTTACCAAAGCTATGATAGTTGTACTTCTACATGTTTACATTGTAAATGACAAAATAATACATGTTTTATGTTATGTAAAATAAAAACATAATTCTTAAATTTAATATATACACAGTTACTATGACAAACATTAGAAATATAATATAGTATGTAACATTACCTTAAAATGCAATTTGTGTTTCTCTATTCTCCCTGGACTTTGTGCTATGAGATTATATTCTCCTAGTGCTATGAGACTATATTCTACAAGAGAATGTAGTAATATATCCTCAGTATTTACTGAGGAATTTCTAGAGGAGTCACTGCAAGATCCTGAAAGGGGTATAGTGATTCATTCCCCGTGGCTACTCCTGGCATAAAAAGAATATGGGGGCAAATATGCAACCGTTGCAAGCCAAGGACCTGGAACCAATACCACGTTTAGTATTTTTGATTAGGTCTGCATCCTTAGAAGTTGCTGCCTGGGTGTTATACCCCATCTACCATTTGGGTGCCAGAATGGATGGCAATTTGAAAGCATAGTCCAAATTGCTGGATCACCTTCCCCAAGTGGAATCAGTCTTTTGGCTCACACAGATATTGAAAAGAACAAGGGGATGTTTGATAGTCTGAAACCAGAAAAAATCATGTAATTTTTTAATGATTAAGAAATTACTATTTGGAGGTCAGGATGAATATATAGTGCTAATGAGTGTGGGGTACATCATGGAAATGACTGTTTCTAGATTCTTTGTGACTGAGGTGCGTTCAGGCATCACTGCTCTGAGACCCCTTCATCTGCAAGGTTCTGGATCCTAAGGGTAAAGTGAGGATCTGTTCACACAGTTGAATACTGCCTTTTTAGGAAAGATTCCTAAAGATATTCACAGAAGCGCCTTTTACGAACAGAATATTGTTACAGATATAGGAGGGATATAGGAGGAAATATTTTTAAGTTATTATAAACTTTTCTATAAGTTATTATAAACTTAGATATAGATGGCTCTCCTTGTTACTTTCCTTCCTTTGTTGTATTAAAATTATCTACAGTAAACTTGAAATGATCGGTAACAGTTGTGGTGATTTGTGCGTATTGAGGGGAAAGTATGGAAATATAGGGAAGTGTTCAATTTTTCAAATTCTTGTCTTGGCTTTTGGATGATCATACTAAACATTACTAAAAGTCTAAGGATAACCTGACACAGAATCATTAGCAAATGATATTTTTCTCAAAATGAAATCATGTGTGTTGTGAAATCATGTGTGTTAACATATTAAAATGTTGATTGTGTAGAAACATGTCACTGAATGAGCCTTATGTATCATTTACTATTTCCAATTCTCTTGATAATTTAAGAGGAAAGTTAACCCATTTTAAATGAAGTAAAATATTCAGGAAATTCAGTGTTTGCTAAACAGTAAGTTGTTGGCTAAATCATTTCTTTTCACCTTTCAAGAAGATACATGTAAAGTTATTCTCAGGAACACTGATTAGTTTAGTCTGAAATAATTTATATGTAAATAGCTATATGTGTTTTTTCATTGCTTTTTATACTTTTTAGGTAACATTGTTTTACAATACATTGTAAGGTTTAGGGGTACAGCTATCAGCTATCACATCACCACACCCACTATATAGTACTGGACATCACAATGATTTAAGTCCATGCTAACATTTCTGTGGATAATAGGTAGGAAAAGAATTAGAAGGAAATGTCTAGTTACAATGTCTCACCATTACACATTAGTACATAGACAAAAAACAAATGGATGAGATCTCTAATGTTTTTCTTTTATAATTTCAAGTGGATACTTGAGAAATGAAACTCTTATTCTAACTCATCATATCTACTGTGTCTAAATCCAAGGAATAATTTAAAAGGTAAATTTAAATTTAAAAAATAAAAAAAATTATCAGTGCAAATCTCTGTATATTCTTTGGAGAAATCGTACATAGATCATCACAGATGCAGCAACTATTCCTCCTGAGTGTCACTTGCCTATTTCTGCTCTTCTATTTCTTGTTAAGAAAGAGAAAATTGTCATACTTAGAATTTCCTGAAAAAATACACAAGTGCCAAGTTTATAGTTTAAACAAAATATTTTATACTCTAGTGTTAATAAAGAAAAAAAAATCCTGTGACTTCAGACTACTTTGAGGAAAAGCCATTACATGAAATGGCTTGTGTTGGGTATAGGCTCTTCACTAGCCTTCCCACCCCCAACCCCACCCCCACTCCTACAATCATACCAGTCCCCACACACACCCCAGGCAACAGAGTCAAATAAAATGGATGGAACAGTTGAACTCTAGACAGTATACTTTAAACCCATACCTCATATCTCCATATCCTGTCACCTGTACTTCCTTTCACAAGACAGTCTGATGCTGTCTTCACCCTATCTCTTATAATTAGTAAATGTGTTTTAGCTGAGAACTCTGTCTTTCTAGAGAATTAGAATATACATAAACTCCCTTTAACCAAACAGGGACTGAGCTAATTCAAGGCTAAGTTTCAGTTTTTTTAGGAAATGGTTTTATTTTTATTTCTTCCTACTCCTACACTGTAGCCCTTCAGGGCTTCTAAATGAAAATCTGGGATGTTTAATCAGAACCACTCTCTCTCTCTCTCTGACAATTCCTGAAATACATTTTATTGCCTCCTCAGTACTGTAAAACTGCCGGATGTTCTACATGGTTTATTTCTGGTATCTCTTCTGTGTTCAGTTTTTTTGTCCTCTGGAATCTGAACCAACATGACAATTAGTAGATGTCTTGAGGGAGAATATGGCAGAATACCAGAATCACCTTATTGCTTTTCCAGTGACTGAGGTGTATGGATCTTTCATCCTTTGAATGTTGGTTCCTTTTTAATTCATCAAAATGATTTTCAAAAATATTTTAGAAGTTTTATGTTTCTTCTCATAGGTGCAATTGTGCTTCAAGATACTCCCTCCTCTTCAGACATGGAAGTTTGTGATTAGTTTTTCAGTATTTTCTTCAAATAGCATTATTTTCCTCATTTCTAATTGATAATTTGAAAGAATTATAACTAAATTGTTGAATTCTGATTATTTTGAATAATATAATGGATTAACACTGTTGGTGTGTGATTCACCATTAGCATAGCTGATGTTAAACATTGATAGTAACATTGTGTAGCTGGGAAATAGGAGTTATTTCCTTTTTACTTTAAAATTGTAAATTTCAAGAAGGACTTGGCAGTATTATGGAAATTTCATTTTCTGACTTGATTGGTTCAGGGCTCAGGTGAACAAAGTTTATGTTGATTATGCCAAGGTGTGGTTGCTGGCCTTCACTAGAATTCATAGTTTTCTTTCAAAAGGTTAGAAGGGGAGGAAAAAAGGAAAACAAGGCTTTTGTGATGTGAGATGATTGACAAGGTTCTGCTCCCAAAAGGGAGGGAGGTGTAAAAAGAGACTTCAGAGGGAAACAGTGGTTCAGCCATTTGGGGGGCCAGCCATTTTGGGAAGATGGAGGCCTGGCGTATGATCATTGGCCATGGCTGGTGGGAGACTTGTGAATTTGAGGTGGCCAAGGGGCTACCCTTTGGGAGTAGCGTGGTCTGCAGCAGAACAGAATAGCAGAGAAACCATGAAGTTTTATTGGAAAAAGACAATGGTCTGGGATAGTTGAATGCATAAGCTAAGCTTGTGTGTGCTGAAAAAGTCTAAAGAGTTTGGCGATTTAAGCATTGTGTCAGAGTTTGTTTTATCTAGTCGATTCTGATGTTTTTGGAGAGGCTGTGAACGAGGACTGAGAAGATGAACCTACGGGTACCTGTTTTACCTTGGAGTTTTTCTACTGCCTAATGTTGGTGGTGCACGTCAAAAGAAAAGAACACCACATCTTGGACCATGTGTTTGGAGAAAGCTGAAAAAGACACCAAAGGAAGAAAAAAGAAATGTTCTGCTTTTGGAACACATGCTGGTGAGGTCAGATTGATTAGACATATGGTAAAGTGACCAGGGACTAAAAGGCAGTTTTGGACATGTGATGGAGTAACCGGGGTTATCATGTTTATTTTGTAATGCATGTAATGGGATAATTGGGGTTTTGGCATGCTTATTTTGAAGTGCTATAGAGGTAATCACTTTTTTACTTGCTTGCTTAGTAATAAATAATTTGATCACTTTTAAAAGTTTGGTCTGGCTTTGGAATTACATAGCAAGGCTGCTGAGCAGAGAAAGAACCCTTAAAAGAGAAAGGTCTAGGAATAAAAGTGGATTTTTTGTTTGTTTGTTTTTTGGGTTTTTTTTTTTTAATTTAGTTGAGATGAAAAGGGCCCTGGGGCAGACAGCAGGTATCTAAATGACTTAAAGGCATTTGTCCCTTTTGCATCAGATTGAAAGGTAAAGGTTTTTCTCTAGTTTAGGAAAAGCTGGTAAAAAGGGTTTTTTATTTAAAAGCCTATCCCCTCTCCCCCATAACACTACCAGATATTATTTACATTTTGAAAGATTTTTCTCAAGCTGTATCTGGAAGTTTCCTAAAGTCAGGAAAGGTCCTACAGACCTTGTTTTATAAATTTAACTGAAAACTTATATCAGGTATCACTGAGGGGAAAAATAAGAAAGCAAATAAAACAAAAACTACTTAGTAATTTTCATTAGCTTCCCAAGCTGAAAGATTTTTCAGGAATGCTATTTCAGTGTATATGTGATTTTTGAATTAAATGTGAAGGTAATTACCAGTCAATCAAAAATTACATTCATTGTATCATTAAATGTTAGGCAGGAAAAATCTTTTAAAAATATCAACTCCAAATTAATGTACTAATAAGGGAATGAAAATCCTTATTAGTTCAATAACATTTGAGGGAAAAGATTATCATGTATCATACATATGACCCTGTATCAATATAACTATTTACAACAATGTGGAATTCTAATTTAAATTGTAAACCTATCTATAAAATCATTGTAGATTGCCTCCATTCTCAGAGGTTTAATGTATCTAAACTATTTCTTCACATGTATTCATTCTTGATTTTAAAAAAGAAGAAATCACTTGGTTAAAAAGAATTATTGAGGATTTACTAGAAGTATTTCCCCTCTCAATATCCTTTTAAAATCAACATTATTTTCCCCACTTTACAGATGAAACAATGAATTTTTAGTTGAATAATTGACTCAAAAGTTATAAAGTCAGAATTTGATCCTCAAAAACCACATGATTTCACATATTCCCTTTTAACCATGCAGAGAATGTATTGTGGGGGAAAAGCTTGGAATAACAAACATTGTTCTCTTTGTAAAGACTGTTGGAAGAAAAAAGACACAAGTCTCATCTTGAGGGAAAATTGTTTATATCTTAAGAAACCTGTTGCGCTATATGAACCTTATGACTCTTCACATTTTCTTTGTACTTTGTCCTTCAAGTACCTTAGAAACAAAATTGAAATCCACTTTTATTAACTATAGATCACAAAATATGATTTTCCTTGTTACAGTCTTTTGCCTTTATTCATTTTCTTACATACGTTCAATCTCAATTTTTCATTATTTTCCTCCTCTTTTTAATCTAATTTGGTTATAATGTCAAATCATAGTTTTTAAAAGCAAGCAAATAAACATATTCATGCTAACATGTAATTTAAATTCACAACTGCTTTTTACATTTATATTAAAATTCCAAATGGAAAGTCTTATTAACTTATAAAAACAAATATTTGCAAAATTTAGGAATATGAGCATTCAATTGAGTTTTCACTTGACAAATATTTAAATTCTTAAGGGAATGTGGTATTTATGTGTATTTTTAACATCTATAGTTTCAAACTTATTAAATCAGATAAAACAGAACTCTGACAAAGACAAATAAAAAATCTGAATGTTCTGAGATAGATCCTGAAGGATTTTGTGTAAAAGATATTTTTATGCTTCTTATACCTGCAAATGATTTGTATGCTAGGTAATTGCAAACAATTCCTGCTAACCCCTATGATTTCAATGACAGAGACAAAAATGTCAGAGAACACAACAATCGTTTCAAATGAAAATGTCAAGATATCCATTAGAGAGGCATCGCAGGCACATGGTAAATGTGAAAAGGTCAATGTTCTATAGTGCTGTCATTGCACATAATGCTGCTTTTCTTTAACTTTTGATGAGGTACATATTATTTACACAACTTGTAACATGCTCCAAAGGCATTCAGTGCAATGTGAGGCTCATGAGTCATAGTAGATTGAAGAACACACCCTATAACGTAGTCCATAGTATACGCATAATGATGCTTTCACCATCCACGGTCACAAGGTAAATCAACATGGATAAGTACGTGAATGTAAGGAATTATTGTTTTCCTTTGGGATAAGTTTGGTGCATGTCAGTGTGCAACAAGATAAACCTCCTGGTTCTGTATTGCTAGGAGTTTTAACATCTACAGCAATGGGGAGTTTGTCTCACTTCACCTCCCATGTGTGTATCTCTGAAATGGCAGAGTAAATATGTAAAATATATAAATAACTCATGCAACTTTCCAACAACAACCTAATCAAAAATTTGGCAGAAGGTGAGAACAGACACTTCACCATTTTGGACTCTCTGGTGGGTTAATGTAATAAGACTAACAGGCACTGGAAAAATGCTATGTAATAGAACTTTTATAGTAAAAAATTTCAATTTTCATGAAATGATACATTTAAGCTCTGATATCCCAAATGTAAACTTTTTCCTACTTTTAATACATACTTTTCAAGAGGAATATTATCCCACAAGACACTGGAAATTCAGTCAGCTTCTTGTCACAGTTAGTGACCTTCTACTTCCATAAGTTATGTTAGAAGTGTTTTCCATTTTCCTTTCATTCTAAAAGATCTCTTTACCAAGAAGTGGCGGTTTTTATTCATCAAAAACATTAAGAATGGCTTGTTATTTAGTAGAGAATTAACTTTTCCCAACTGAAGTGAATCTTCTTTTCAGAAGTTCGTAGAGATGATTTCAGGACAGACAATATAGATCTTCTGATTTTTTGACTAGTTTACCAATTGAATCTTGTAGTATAATTTAAAATAATGTAAATAGAATTTATATGTAAACATGACACAAAGTTTTCCATTATGTACATTAAATAGCATCTAAGAAATTCCAGACAGTTGAGAAAATGGTGTATCACTAATCTTTTTTATTGTAGGGCTTAATAATTCAACTTTTAGAAACTACCGTAAAGATTTGATTTTTTCATTTAAAGAGTTATGATTTTCAAAGCTCAAAGCTTATAATAATTCCTTTTAAACAGATATTTTGTGCTGATGTTTACTGTCTTCAAATATGTTGAATTACAATTATTGTATTGATCATTGTTTATTTATAACTGTATATTTAAGTAAAATTAAATCTCAGTCTACCATGAGTAACTTGGCACTGTACTACATTTTTCTCATGTTTGACTTCATGACTTGCAAGTCTTTATTGAATAAATTGCTTGTTCAAATTTGTTTTTATTATAACACAACTAACTCTAGATCATTAGAACATTTTATAAAGTAAGAAGCAGTAGAGTGGAATAGATGGAATATATATTCTCATTATTCTTTCATAAAACCATGAACTTCAATAGCTCTGCTCTTAGTCTCCCTTGCATGAGAGATGAAATCTGTAGTTCTTAGCACCCTTCCTGATTTATTTGACTGATATTTGGTGTGTTATTGTACCCATGATCAATTTTAAAATTGCTTTTCAATATGACTTTCTATTAAGTAAAATGGCACATATTTGTTCATTTTGCAAAACTTTAAAGTCATTATGCTTTTATTCACAGAATTTTCTACAAAATCTCTTGAAATTAATTGATTGTTAAATTATTTCCTGATTACATTGAATTTTATAATTCAATGGGCATTTAGGTGACTTATGGGTTTTATTTTATATTATGATGAGTGTTGCTATTATGGACAATCACATACAACTCACATCTTATGAACTTATGTTTTTATTGGTCTTGGGTCAAGAGCTAAAAGTAGAATTCCTTGGTATATTAGTAAATATATGATGAAATTGATAGTATGCTTTAATTGTAGTATACTCCTTCCCAAACATGGCTCCACCACTTTTCATTCCTGGTAGCAGTGTGTGGAATTTCTAGTCTTCCCAAAATCTCTTCAATGCTGAGAATTTTTAATCATTTAAACAAAAATCTTCTATTGATTATATAGTGGCATAACATAGTGAACTAAATTTGTATTTATGTGATTACTGTAATGTTGAATATTTTTCTGTGTGTGATATAAAAAATAGATATTTTATATCTATATCTAAATAGATATTATACACCTATTTTTGATGTTTCTTTTAAATATGCATTCACTTTTTTCTTGTTTAAATTGTAAATAGAAAGACTGAGAGTTTTGAAAAAATGACCTTGTCTATACTTATTTAAGCTACATTTTGATAAGATGATAATCTTTATCTTGTTAATTCAATTTATCAAATAGCTCTATTTTCCAATATTTTGTGCCTGGTAGCCAAACTCCATATCACAAATATTGATAATTTTTCTCTTACATATAGGTCTGTGATTCATTTGAAGTTACTTGTGTGTATCTATGTGGAAAACTTCAAGGTTATTTTTTTTTCTATATCCCTAATTGTTCTAGTACCATTTGTTGAAAAACCTAGCTATTTCACTTTGAATTACTTTTGTAACTCTACTGAAAAATCAATTAGCTTATAAACATGATTCTATATGAACTCTGTTCTGTTACATTGATTAATATATTTATCCTTACACCAATAATGCACAATAATGACTCTTGTCTGAGTCTTGAGATAACTTATATTAAAACCTCCGACTTTACTCTCTCAGAATTGTTTTGTCAATTCTCTATCCTTTGCTTCTCCAAGTAAATTTTAAGATTGACTTTTTTTTTTTAAGACCTGCAAGATTTTGTTTGCAGGTTACTGGGTATGTAAAATTAATTTATCACCTTAAAATTATTGAGACTTCCAAACCCCAAACCATGACCTTGATTTGACTCTCAATTCATTTAGGTCTTCTTTAATTTTCCTGGTATGTCTTGTATGATTACACATATTTTTTTGAAAACATTTTTTAATTTATCCATAAGACTTGTATTATGTTGTTATAAATATTCTTATTTTTAAGTTTCACTCAGGACACTTTAATTTCTTAGATTTAAAAATACAATCATCATATATGCAAATAATGGAAGTCTTTTTTTGTTTCAATATGTTATGTTTCTTACCCATTGACCAATAGTAGTAGAATTGCTAAGCTCCCAGAACAGTGTTAAATAGCAGTAGTAAAAACAGGTGTCTTTACCTCTTTTGTACTCTTTAATTATAAAATATTGAGATTTTTCATTTTGATGACAGCTGTAATTTATTTGTAGATGTTCTTAATTATGACATTGATGTCCTTTTCTTTTCCTACTTTACACAGAGATATTTTTGTTAATTTGTTTTTTGAGGTAAAACTATATGTAATAAAGTATCCCATTTTATTGTGTGATTGTGAGTACTGACAGAAATATAGAATTGTTTAACAACCATTGATTAATGATATAAAGCACAGCCAGTCGCTGATGACATAAAACACTGCCATCCTCCCAACAATTAACAATATTATGATCCCAGGCTAGGTACCTCTCTTTTAGACACTTGAATAAATTGCTTTATTTTTTGGCTCTTAACAAAGTTCACTTTTTAAATCTGAACCATAATACATTCCTTTTTTGAATTTTTTTGCATGAAGACAACTTTTTTTTGGTTAATTCACAGCAAGCTATCACCGATGCTTTACATTTTTGTCTTCAGATATTACCTGAATGTCTATTTATATTTCTGTTGCCATTATCATGGCAAAGACACTGTCATTCCTTACTTAAATTGACTCCATAGCTTCTTACTTTTTTTTTTAATTCCAAAGTTCCTTAATTCTTATTTTTACTTTTACCCTCTACTCAATCTGTTTCAGGCTCTCATTATACAATAACCAGAGTCAATTATTTAAGCTACCATTCTTACATTTAAAAACTGTCTGTGGTACCACTGCATTAAGAATCAAATCCAAACTGTTAAATATTCCTTACAAGAAGCTGTGTGATCCAGCCACTAGACATATCAGCACTCTCATTTTGAGGTCTTTTTTCCCCCTATCCCTTCTCCAGCTGTGCTGGTCTTTGATAATTTCAATGTTAAAAAGTCTTTCCTGCTTCAGTGTTCTCTGAACACATGTTTTACCTCCTGCCTTTCATGCTCAGTCTCCAGTTTTTTTATTTGATGGGATTTGACTCAAATTTCAGGTCTCACTGTTTCAATAGTTTTCCCTTGTGACTTCTACAATTTAGTTTCCTCTGACCACTGCCTCTCATAGTCATTTTTAAGGTATATCACACATAATTTCATCTTTATTTCTATATTTGTTACTTTACTATCCCTCTATGACATGGATTCTTGAGTACTGACACCAAATGGGTTTGATTTACCAATGTATATACAATATCTGGCACAGTATGCCATTATATATAGTTATTTGAAATACAGTGTGATTGCTAATTCCTTAGGACACCTCTGATACATTGATTCTGTGAGTGCATGTGTGTACAACCATATATTGACATACTTATTCATGCACATGTACACACATACATATGTACATAAGATTAATATATTTATGTTCAATGAGTATATGAATAATAAGATTAATGTTCATTTAATAACTAAATTATTATGTAAAAAGAAAATTCTTATATTTCCTAATATACAAATGATATGTAGCTTATTGTCAACTAACATAAATAGAGTTTTAACATCTGCTAGTATTGAACTATAGTAAAACTACCTCATTTTTTCTGTTGATTATAGATATTATTTTGCTGATCTAAGGGTCAGCAATTCAAGATTTATTGACTTCCAGAAACATTTATTCTAAATGCTTAAAGTATCATCTATCCTATCATCTGTTTAAAAACACCACATAAAAACAAGAATTCCTTTAAAACATAATCCATTCTCTTCTAGCATTAAAGAGTCTCCTATTAAGCCAAGATTATGGACTCTGGAAGATCTGAGGATTAGTTGTACATTAAATATATTATGTTGTCAAAAGCAAAACATGTCCTTCACCTTATATTTTGAGGAATGTATAATTTGTTTTCATAAATATTAGATATTTTCACATAATCCTACCAGCGTGAAGGAACATTTAAAGACTATATGCATATGTGATTAAAAACATAAATATAGCCAAAGAACAATCTTATTAGGAGTTTATATTTAAGTTTCATGGCCTTATTGAAATATTTTGAGTGGAATGGATATATCTGAATGAAATTCAACTAGTTTTTTAATCTGCAGAGTGGAAGACATATTAGAAAAAAAAAAGATAAAAAGAACATGCGCAGACAAAAGCAGGAAGAAATGTACCTTTCAGTTTTAAAAATACTACTGCGAATACTACTAGTATCTGATAAACTATGCAGTATCAATTCTTAATAAGGAATGGAAAATTCAGGATATTAATGTTATCTGATTTAATGGACTTTATAAGATTGGTGTACACATTGGGGCAACGACACCTGTGAAAACCAAATATGACTTGGAAACATGTATCTAAAACATATAGGAATTACAGTTGTTCATTTTATCTCAAGATAATCAATAACCATTGTCAAAAGGTTAAAAGAAATCTTTCTATCTTTGCTACTTAACCACAAGACACAGCACAACGCACATTTCAGTCATTTATTACTCTGAAATTCTGCAAGTTCAAGTAAATTTCAAGTTACTCTATGAAATGCTATCTCATAAATGTATATTTGATAAAAATATATAATCAGCAGTTATATTTTCATAGCTAATAGATCTATTGTTTGAGAGGTAGGAGTCATGGTGGATCCAGGGTTGAGATAAATCCTTTCTTTTAGGACACTCATAATATCTGAACCCTTCAAATGGCTTATTAGTTATATCATCAGATCTTATGAATGCAAGGCAAAATGTTTTGTTATTTTTGAAAGGAAAGGGAAAATTTGTTGCTGTGATGAGACCCTAATACATCGTCATATAGTTCTAGACAGGGGAAATTCATTAAGGGTGGTGTCTTTGTTTGATTATTTAAAAACAGTTAACAACTTCTAGGTGTTAACTGCCCCTATAAATATGGGCTCAACTTTTTAGTCAGCTGTTTTACAGAGCTTTGTGTCTTGCTTATATGTTATATCTTTTAATCCTTAACAGCTAACTTTTATATATGAGAAAACTGAGGATATTATATAATTTATTCAATATTTAAAAAGTTAAGTAATCCTAGTATGTTATTAAACCTCGAATATATATTAGCTTAAACATTGATCAACTTTGCATAATGTAAAAATGTACACATGTCAAATCATATATCAATGTAATAAAAATAGCTTCTAACTCAATATTTTTCAAATACAGAAGAGTAAATATTGATATGAAACATGGTAAATAACAAATTAGAGTAGGAAGAATTGAAAAAATCTTACACCAACACAATAAATAATTCAATACCTAGGAATGATTTCAATGAAGGAGGTGAATGACTTATATAGTAAAAATTAAAAGACATAATTGAAAGAAATAGAAGACACAAAAAATGGTAAGATAGGACTTGCTCATAGATTGAAAGATTAAGCATTGCTAAAATCTTACCCAAAGCAATATCGATGTTCAATTCAATTCCTATCAAAGGTGTTTTTTTTTATTCTTTAGTGAAATAGAGCAAACATTTCAGAAATTATATGAAACCACAAAATATCTCAAGTAGCCAAAGCAATTCTGACAAGAATAAAAAAGAAAAATATTTTATCTGAGTCTTCAAACTATATCATGATGCTATAGTAATCAAAACAACACTCTGCACTAGACTAAATATAGACACATTGATTAATAGAATAGAATTGAGGGCCCAGAAGTAAATGCACACTTAAACTCATACCGAACATCTGAAAAAGGAGTTAAGAATATACGATAGAGAAAGGAAAGTTTCTTTCTAGATGTGTGTTGGAAAAACTAGACAGCAACATTTTCAAACTAGAACACTATCTAATTACAGACACAAAATTTACTTGAAATGTATAAAAGACTGAATATACGACCTGAAACGATAAAATAAATAGCAGAATGAATCGGCAAAGCACTCTCGGACACTAGCTTCAGTGATGTACTTTGGGGCTTCACTAAAATTCAAGATAACAAAAGCAAAAAAAAAAAAATGAATGAAATTGCATCAAACTAAACACAGGCATAAGCAGAAGAAATTGTGACTAAAGTGAAAGGATGTCCTACCAAGTGGGAGAAAATTGATACTGTCCATAATTTCTCCTATTTGTAATACATGATTTTCTTTTAAAAACTTTTGACTAATAGTTTTCCTGTTAAATTGTTACTTCTGTCCCATAGTTCTTTTAGGAAAGTTTTACTTCCGTAGTAATTTTCATTTTTTTCTTGGTTCATTATTTCTTCTTACCTCTTCCATCATTCTTTTATTGTGACTTTTTTCATATTATAAGCATTAGGTTGCAACACTGTGTATGATATATAGGTATAGGATCACACTCTTCCTACGCATATAAACACAACACATGAACAAACAAGGAACACCTCATCCTCCACCATAATCCATTGTGCTTCCTCTCCAATTTTCTCTCCCATTTGCCTCTCTCTTTTTCCTACTCTCCCCATCTAGTAGCCTAAATTATTTCCTTTTTTAACTGTTTTACATTTTGCTTTAATATATGGAAAGTAGAAAACCGATTTAAAGTTAAAAAATTAAATTCATAAAGAGGTGCTGTTGCATATTACTGAATCATATTTTCTAGGCATTTAAAATGTAATCAGATCATAATTTTTAATAATCTCATTTGCCCATTCAATATATAAAATGTATTCCTCATGTCATTAGTTTTAATTTGACAGACAGTAATGCCACTATCTATTGTATTCTATTGTATATATTATACATATGGTATATGTGGTATATGTAGTATACTCACATATATGCATATATATGTATATGTAGTATATGCATGCCACATATATGTGGTGTATATAGTATATGTAGTATACATATTATACACATTTATAAGTGTATATGAATATAAATGTGTATTATATATAAATATTTTGTATTGTATATAAACATATGCATGTATATAAGTAGTTATAAATACCTGTGTATCAAAATGCATATATATATTCAAGTTCTTTATTCATAGACCAGACGCTACCTCCCAAGTTTTATAAATCAGTATGCCGATTATCTAACTTGTGCAAGATACTTTTTTTATGTATGCTGCTATTAAGTGGTAGCATTCAGTTCCATACTCTGATAATCATAGAAGAATAAAATTTGAAACTCAGATTCATTAGAATTAGCAGGTTTACCACTTCCTTTCTTAGGCATGAATGAACCCAAACCCAGAATGATGTAAAGAATTTCAGTTATTCTTTTGGTATTACTTAAAAAAAATTGCATCTTTTTATTTTCTCTAGTAATATAATAATAGTAAGGAATTACTTAGGTACCTGATTATTCCATTATAGTGTGTTTGCATATTCATTTCTGTATGTATCTATCCTTCTCATAGTGCATTTCCAAACATCTGGAATAAAATAGAGACTGGCCTCTCATCATCTTGAGTGAAGAATTGTTAGATAGCGTAGTCATATTGACCTTTTTTTTCTTGAAAGGACATATGCATTAAACTCCCATTTAATTTATGCATGTGCCTTACTCCTATACTCAGATAAACTTCTTCGTTTTTATTTTATACTCTCAAATTCTTTGAGGCTAGTTGAATTAGTTTGTTCCATGAGAAAAAAAATGCTGCTACTTTTTTTCATTATTTTACTTTATTATGTTCATCTACTCTATAACAGTGTAATACTCAATTTATTTGTTTAAAGTACAGCACAATTTAAAACATATTGTGTTCTGAGTTTTAATTTGGAGAGTCACATTTCATTCTTTGTTATTTAGTCCACATGCTTGTGATCATTAAGACTTTAATCATTGACTGCTATTTTATAAGAGTCATTTGAAGTCTAAGAATTCTTCTGAGTCACTTAAATTTTTCAAACATTTACTATAAAAACAGGAAGTCAGTTTATGAGAAAAAGCAAATCAAAATAAGTCTATCTTTAATAAAATTAGCAGCACCTTATTAATTCCTCCTTTATCAACTCATATGACTCATACCAATACATCTCATAATTTAAAGGAAAACAAGAATTTCCTAGTAAAATGGAAGGAAGTGTCTCAAAAATGATGAAATGTATGTAGATAGGTAAGAAGATAGATATATAGATAGATAATAAGCTGTTGATTTATGAAATCATTGACTGGTTTAGTTTAAAAAATGGAACTCCTTATTTCCTTACTGATGTGCTCTATTTTTTAAGCACTTCCACCCATGCATTTAGCAAAGTCAAGTATCTCATTTTAGTTTCATAAAAAATTATATTGAATTATCAAATTTTATATTAGCCAATCAGAATAAATTATAGTCTTTTATTCTGCTAATTTTCTCAGTAAGGATATCAGCAAGATTAGATTCAGTATTATCATTTTTTTAAACAGAAAAACATGTGGGAATTTTCTACTCAAAATATAGGTCAATGACAGGTAACTTTATAGTAAGCATGCAGAAATATACAGAAATATCTCTAGCATCTCCTTTATACCCACCATGTATCCTGATGTTTGCTTCAATTAGTTCAGTGAGCTAAAACATTACAAATATAACTGAAATCTTTCTTTTATTCATTTATCAGTTTTTCAATCAATGTGATATTATTTAAGAAATTGGTATACGAAATATATGACTACACCTCTGAAGTATATGTTATCACATCACACCCATAACCCATTGTGCTCCCTATCCTCTTTTCCCTTCATTTCTCTCCCTTCTTCTCTGGCAGTCTCAGATTTACAGTCAGATTTCTAGGGTTTGCTTTGGTTTTACCTGATTCTTTATTTTGTTTCTCTATATATGAGTGAAACGATGTGATGTTCTTCTTCTAGTTTACCTTGGTTCCATCCAGCTTGTCTCAAATGACAAGAGGTGATGTGTGTGTGTGTGTGTGTGTGTGTGTGTGGCTTTCTATTAATTTACAGACCACATCTTCTTAATCTACATCAATATCCTGGGGCATTTAGTTTGCTTTGATAACTCGAATGTTGTGAGTACTATAGCAGTGGAACTTCGGAGTGCATATATCCTTTCTTTCCAATTAGTGTTTTCACATTCTTTGGGTTGATACCTAGGAGTGGGATTGCTGGATCATATAATACATCTATTCTTAATATTTTGAAATTGAAATATTTTCAACCCCCTGGTAGCTTTAATCTTGTTCCTCCATATCCCATACTGAAGTTTGTTACCAAAGTTAATTTTTAAAAATTAGAGAGATGGTAGATCATCAATATATTGTCAAATTCTGTGCATTAAACTTTTTATAATAAATGATGTGGTAGTATGTTTATGATTCTTTGACGTTTTGTTTTATTCAAGATCAGTATTGAAATTTACCCATTTAAACATGGTCTTATATTTTAATAGTATTTTTTCTATAAATTTTGAGATTTTCTATTCATGTGTATCATTTATTACGTAAAGAATATTTCAGTATCATAAAATATCACTTCTGTGGACATCATACATCATATATGTTGTCTAATTATGCCACTCACTGAGATTTTGTGACGTTTTGTCCACTCATTTTCTTATTCTACTTTTGTTAATTTCAACTCAGATTTTTACAAATTGTTAGTGTTTAATAAGATATTTTACTTTATTATATTTTATAAGGATATATGAAGTATAATAATTATGCATGCATGTCCATATATGTATATATTTTATAATATGTAAATGCACATATGTATATATTTATATGTACAAACAGCATATATGATTTCTGCACATTATAGTAAATTACTGTGATGTCTTATTTTTTTTAAACTCAATATATTTCTAGCTGGGGGAAGTGGCACGCACCTATAGTTCAAGCGCTAGGAGGCATGAGGCCTAGGATCTCTTGAGTTTGCAGGTTCGAAACTACACCGGGCAATATAGCAAGACCTGGTCTCAAAAAAGCAGTTGGGCACAATGGCAGGTGCCTGTAATCCCAGTTATCTGGGAGCCTGAGCCTGGGGATTGATTGAGTCTGCGGGATCAGTACTACCCTAGGCAACATAGTGAGACATAGTCTCAAAAAAAGAAAGGAAAAAAACCCTCATTATATTTTCAGTATTGCGGAACTGGTTAACAAGTAATTTCAAATAGCTTTGTGTTTTAAAATTCTTAGTGGGAATGTTTCTAAAGTTACATATAAAACATTTTCTGTAAACATTAATATTTTTGTTTTTATAAAATTAATATATTTATATTATTTAATGGGAGCTGCATCCCACTTCTAATTTTCCAAGTCACTTTTTAAAAAGAAATTTTTGAATTCTATTTATTTCCACAACCCTGTTATATTTTTCTCATTTAATTTTATCTGGGTCAAATATTTTAATGAGTATTACGTATTTTTTTAAATCTCATGCTTTCTTAGGATAAGCTGTTTTATTTTGCTGAATTTCTTACATTTATCGCATTTAGATATTATTCATTCCATATGTGTTACTGGAGCTGGATCCATTTATTAGTAGCAATCATTTTATACATTGGGATTGGTCTATTATTTTTACTTTATTATTTTTGTTCTTTGGTGTTTTGGTATTAATACTACACTAGCACCATAAAATAGACATAGTAGTTCCCCTACATGTTCTATTTTTAAGTTTGTGAAAGATATATATATTAATGATTATACAGCAAGATATAACTCACTTAAAATAATATAGACCTTAAGTAAAAGATCTTATCTTAAATATGACTTGTAACAGTAGACAATATGATCCATAGTAAATCCCAGGAGAAAGGAACAAAAGAACTGCATCTGAAAGAGCGCACTGTCAAAACTGAAGCTAACAAAAATTTATACTTATTTCCAAAAATAACTCATTCACAATATGTTTTGGAAAATTGTACTTGTTAAATGCATGTTTCTACCTGTTTTTAAAATATCAAAATTCATATTTATATAATAAAAATATTCATAAATTTAGACTATGTAACAACTTCAAAAATTGCCTGTGAATAATATGTAATAGAGTATATAATACAGATATAAATAGGATAGGCACTACTTAATAAAGTTTTGAAAAGTACTGCAGCCTAATGCAGTCTTAATATAGCATATGCCAAGGGAAAATTTGAGTTAGTATCTTTATAGTTACCCATCAATTAATATAAGATAAAAAATAGAAAATCCTTGGAATATACCATAGATGATTACTTCAGAATTATCCTGTTATTACCCTGTCATTGTCATTTTCCATATCCAACTATATTAACTCAAATCTAATTATGCCTTTAATTCCCCTGGGATGTGACATTTGTGAAAGTTTGCCTGAGTTAACAAATATAAGTATTTTATAGAAGATAGAAGAATACAAAAGTATAAGTGAAGAAGTTAGTTTTCTGATTAAAAAAAAAGATGTACATTTGGATCATAGTAGTGCTGAGGAGAGCTACATTACTAATTGAGCTGAAAGTATAGTTTCAATTAGGTTGTCAATTCTGACTTGTTGGTAATGGGTAACTGTTTTGATGAGTATTTTAAGGTCAAATCGAGCTCACATAACTGCCATGATTTTTATTAGCATTGTTGCAGTGAGTCAGGAAAGTAGTATGAATGTTATATGTTTGCCATCTTCGTTCTACTAAGTTTTTAAATACTTAGATAAAATTTGAGTACAAACTGATCTTGCCTTAACTTTCTATAATGATAACTATAACATAGATGTCTGTTAATGAAGTACAATATAATAAAGGTGAACTTCTAGGTACACCATAGACAAAGGTGTTTCAGTAAGAAAGAATGTATGTTATAACTCCATAGCAAGAAAATACATCAATACATTAACAGTCAATAGGAAAAAGAGCTCTATCACTGTCATTATTGCCACTGCTGCTATGACAAGCTAGACTTAGTTTTGTGCAACTAAATTATATGAACTCTGTTAAGATTGTGTATTTAGCATAGTAAATCTTTAAAACGATTCTTCAAAAGCTACTATAATAAATTATTTAAAAAATAAAAAATAATTTGCAGGAAGAAAGAAAGAAAAAAAAAGCTATTATAGTGTGCCCACTTTACATAAAAGGCAACTGAGGTTTATAGTCACTAATTAATCAAATATGCAAAAAAATGTAGAATCTTTAACCTGGTATATTACAATATTTACCTGAAATCGCAAAGCTTATGTAATGATGTAAAAAAGTATATGTGTAATCGATAAAAAAAGAAAACAATAATAATTATATTAACTGAAAAAAGAAATAACAGTAACTGCAGTAAACACTATCCACCTCTAAAAATAAATAAGTAAAATCATAAAGCTATTCATTTTGTAGATGTAACGTGAACGCATTCACAGTGTTACCATAGTCAATTCTCTTTCCAGTATATTATAATGTTTACATAGTCTTTAGAAAGTTCCTATTTGTGCTCACTTCAGCAGCACATATACAATTGGAATGATACAGAGAAGATTAGCATGGACTCTGTGCAAGGATGACATGCAAATTTGTGAACCGTTCCATATTTTTCACAAGAGATTAAGATGATTCACAAGTGATAAGGTGGTGGGAGAACCTTGGGATAGACAATAGTGTAATATATATATATATATATATATATATATATATATATATATATATATATATATATGTGTGTGTGTGTGTGTGTGTGTGTGTGTGTGCATGCAATCAGTTTTTTAAAAAATAAAATTATATAAAATTAAAAAGATTAATTATCAACAAGTCCCATTTTTGTATGCTAATATTCTAAAAAATATTAAGGATTTTGTTCACATATTTATTATAAAGGTAAAAAAAACCCCAATATATATGAATTACCACGAATAAAAGCTTTCTTATAGCATGTTTTTGCATGGAGCATGGAAGTTCAGAAAGTTATATAATGTCAATTCATGTAAATATTTATTAGAGATTATGAATTATTTATAAAAAATGAGAGGATGTGAGAAAATCTATTTCCTTTCACTTCTCATATTACCTGCAAACTGAATGCCACTCAAGAATGGATATTGTCTAATAGATCATTTTTCCCAGTAATTCATATGTAATACGTATTCAAAATTAGTTGTGATACATAAATGGGGCTAACTTTGCAACAACATTGAAAATATTATATAAGTGATTATTTGTGAAACATCTTTATAGTTCCTAGAATACACATTTATTTTCAAAACCATTTCCTTATTGAGTGAATGATAGTGAGATTCCAACTTTCAAACAAGTGTTTTCATGCTTTCACATGCTTAAGGGACCAAGTGAAGAAATTGCCTTAAATGATTGTTCCCAAATATCAAGATAGTAGCCTGGGAAATCTATCTTTTAAAAAAGGATCAGTTGATCTAGAGACCTAGAGAACAAGAACTATACTTTAGAAGATACAGCTCTCAAAAACATTGCTAACAAAAAGGAACTATTTATTGAGAGTAAGGCAGTTGATCCTTGTCGATATTAACTCTATGTGGATATTTAAAAATATATTGCAATATGTGTTTTTAAATAGGTCAGAAGCCATGGAGCTATATTGAGTTACTGGATTATCCTGTTAATCTGTAACCATCTGATCACTGTAATGGGAATTAAGAACAAGTCCTCTGTCTATTATATAATAGCATATTATCAATACATTCAGCCTCCTCTTCCACTCCCATACATATGATGGGATAATCATTTTTCTCTCAGTGCAGTACACAATTTTTTTCTTCAGAATATGATTTAGAAAATTCAAAATAAAAGATTTGTCCTTTTCTCAAATCTACTATTTACACCTAATAGTAATTATTAGCTATAATAAAAAAATAATAGTAATATTACTATTACTTTATGTAATAGTTTGTGATGTTTTAGAATATGTGAGCTTCAGGTAGACTAGAACCTGAATCTCAGTGTTCACATTCTAAAGTTCAATAATGCTTTTTCTCCAAAGCACTCCAGGGACTGAACAATTTGCTTTTAAAGTGTACAAATCATGTTTCCACTAAAAATTTCTAAATGCCTTTTGAGTGTGTGAAAGTAAAAGAAAGATGAATGAGAAAGTGGGGTGGAGAAATGTAAAGAAATTATATAGTGGGGAAAAAAGCCATTAAACTTTCAAATGACTTTTCTTTTAAGGAGCTTCTAATAGCGGTGCTGAAAGTGGAAGGACACTTAATAATGTGAGACTTTACACAACCATGAGTTGAACTTAGCCATGCTACCTTCCTTAATGCTGCCTTTATACAAGTCATTTCTCTGACTTTTCTACTTATTACAATATCAAATTTCTTCTGTCTGGACACAAACTAGAAAACTTTGTTTGCAAAGCCTTCTGTTAGTATGAAGCTTCTAGTTCCAACGGAATAAGAAATAAATGGACATATCTGTTCTCCCATACCACAGTCTGACAATTGATTGGAGCAGTTTTGCTACAGTCATTCAAAAATGGACTTTATGAGTATATGTAAATTCAAGTCACTTTCTTAAATGTTGAGGTCATTTCATTCTGAGAAGCTTTACTATGCTTTACTTTAGGAATCACAGGAATTGGTGAGATTTATAGAAGGTAGCTCTCATGAGATTGGGGAAAGACTTTAATTTTTATAGAAGCATTCTTAACTATAACTTTCACCTTCTGAGTTAAAACATTGGCTTCTTTTTGAAAATATTCATTAACCTTTCACATGATGTATAACTAGCTTTATCACAGTGAATAAAAAAAAAATCCCACTTAGAGTTTTGAAAGAGAGACCCAATGGGAAATACACAAATGGTAAACTCTACCAAAGGACACAAAAAGGCCCATAAAACATCAGAAAGGTTATAGAGGTCTATGGATTTTAATTGCTGTGTGCCATTGGGCCTTTACAAAGCAATCAAGCAGGCAATCTCCAAAGACAGTCCTGCCATAATACATTTAACAATAGAGTTCTCACCCCATCGGCAGACTAGAGTTTATGAAGGTCCCAATAGCAATTAATGACCTTGTATGCTGAAAGAGAGAGAGAGAGAGAGAGAGAGAGAGAAAGACAGAGACTTAAATTGGTTCCCATTTGATGTATACTTAAAAGTAGTGATCATTTTAAGAGCAGGGAAGTAACAGAGTAAGGAAAACAGTGCTACTTGTAAGTGTTCTTTATATATATTTTTCTTCTACCTTTTTTCCAAAGTACAGTGATTCAGGAAAGGAAAGCCTGTCACCATTAATAGGTTGAAACTAAAAGGATAGTTTGTTAACCTATAGCTTTATTTTAATTATGTTCTGAATATCCACTATCCATTGATTACAACTCACTAAAACTGAGAAAAATCAATATTTACACTGAATTAAGTATCTAGCTAAATATCATGCACTGATCATTATTTTACTTAATCCTATAACACATTATTCTTTTAATTGATAGATTAGAGCAGGTAGAAATTGACAAGTCCACTCACCTCATAAGCAACTACAATGGGATTCTTACCTAGTTACTTAAGACCCCAAACTTAATGTCATTCTATACTTTTCTATTATTGGGTCAATAACATATAGCTGTATTACAAGAAATGCACTACTTTGATCAGTCTCCAATTCTGCCCTAAACTGGAATGAAATGTATTTGGATGTGACAGACATTCTTTTTTTCTGTTCTTGTTCTCTTGAGTCCATTATCCTAGTGACTTAATTTTATTAGACTTAATGATCCCTAGAGAATATTGCTAAGTTGCTGCTCACTGAATTCTCATTATCTACAGCTGTTTTGCTGTACTATAGCTCCAGCTGAATTCCCCAGGATTGAGTTCTTCTTGCCAGGAGAGGGTAGATCTGAATTCAGGATCCAAGTTCATGGGTGTCAGGAAAGGGCAGATCTGAATTCAGGTTCCAAGCAAATAACAAACCAGAGACTAAGACTTTATAGTTAACTAATGTGGGTCAGATTTAGGTTATATGGGTTGCACTTAAGTTATCCTCATATACATCTACTATTGAATTCAGGGTATAATCATTCACCCCTCACCACAAATCATGACCAGAGAAGACACAATCTAGCTTAGTTTATCCCCATCATTATTTTTAGTATTTATCATGCAATTCTTCCTACAATACCTTGTGTCAGTTCAAGAACATTTATGGTAGAGGGGAGATGTTATAATACAAATACTTGAAATTTACCAATAAAAAATATTCAGGAGGGACATTGTTAGACTTAGATATCAGTCATGCTCTATTTCTGTGTAAATGATGCCTTAGACCCAAGACCTCCCATTAAGACATTAAGAGGCAAGGAACTCTGATGGTTGCAATAATAATAATGCCAAAATTTTATTTTAAAGTTGCTGGGAATAGGCTCTTTACTTAATGTTGATGTCTTGTACTTAATGAGTGCTCCAATAGAACTTTACAATTTCCAAAGGAACTTTCACATCACTAATCTCATAATTGAAATTTTAATATAAATGTCACCCTCTATCAAATTTGTATTTATGCCTAAAATTGAAAATGAATGTTTTGAATGCCAGTATTTAATGTGGTGGTCCCACACAGAACAAAGTGCCATACCTTGAGGTTAAGAAAATTATGTTTCTTTGATTCTTCCACATGCAGATTTTTTAGTTTAATTCACTTTGAGCAAAAGCAAGTCCTCTCAGTGGCTTTTGACAATGCACAAGAACTTCCCCTAATGCCCATCCCATCTCTCCTCCTAATCTCCTCTCATACTCACAAGTGTCCTCTGCTCACAACAGGAAAGGCAAGGATTCCACTCATTTAAAGGCCTTTGTCCTGGCTTTGCTCTTTAGAATGTCTTCTTGAATCTCTCCATCAATGTCAAGATTTTACTGGTATGTTGCCTTCTCAGGAAGAATCTTTTTAATAATTCAACTTAGTGTACTCCAATCCCACATTTCCAATGTCTTGTTTTTCTTTTTAAAAGATCTATCAATTTCTACCATATACTTTATTAATTTAATTTCCACCAATGTTGTTAAGTATATTTACATATAATATTCATTATGTTTATCATTCTTTGGTGATGATTTGGTATACAATATCTTATGAAATGATTCCCATAAGGTTAGTTAAATCTTAACTGACTTCACTAATTGTTTTTACCCTTTTTCTTTCTTTTCCTCTTTTGATGAGAATTTTTAAAATCTATTCTTCTAGCACTATCAAGTATATAATACAGTACTGTTAAATATAGTCTATGTTAGACATCAGATCCCAGAACTTAATCATCTTCTAGCTAGAATTTTATATTCTTAGGTCAACATTGGCCCTTTTACCCCATCCTCTAACACCAGAAATCCACCAATCTACTTTTTGTTTCTATTTTAGCTTTTTGAGATTCCACGTGTAAGTAAAAGCATATTGTTTTTGTATTTTACTGCTTGGTCTATTTCATTTAGTGTAATGTTCTCAAAGCTCATACATTTGTCCTAAGTGGCAGAATCTTTTTTGACTGAGTAATATTTCACTAGATATAAAACATATGTATTTACATGTATGTCTACAGCTATGTTAAATATGTTTTTTTTTAAATTTCCTTATATTGGTTACTATGCAAAAAGCTGCAATTATGGAATGCAGATATCTCCTTGAAAGAGTGATTTTATTGCCTTCAAATTTTCATTCAGAGTATGTTGTTGGATCATATAGGTTTTGTACTTTTGAGTTTTTGAAGACTGTCCTAAATTTTTACATAGCTGCTATGCCAGTTTTTATTACTACCTACAGCTCATTGTAATTCTTTTTTTCTCCTCATCTTTGCCAATACTTGTTATTGCTTAATTTTTTTTTTACTAGTAATCATTTTAAAAGATACTGTTTTCTCATTATGGTTTGATTTGCATTTTCCAGGTAATTAGATATTAAAAATGTTTTTATATACCTACTGGCCATTTGGATGTCTTCTTTGGAAAAATGTCTCCTTGGATAATACCCAGTTAAAAATGCCTTTGCTATTTTTAAATTAATTATTTTGATTTGTTTTGCGATTTCATTATATGAGTATATATATATATTCTATTTATATCCCATTCTAAGATTTCTATATGTATTCTATATATATATATAGAGAGAGAGAGAGAGAATAGACATCTTTTATATATTGTTTGTAAATTTTTTCCCCATGTATTAGTGGCCTTTTTGTTTTTGTTGATTATTTCTTTTGCTGTACAGATGCTGTTTAGTTTGATATAGTACCACTTTTATATTTTAGTTTTGCCGTTTGTGCTTTTGGTGTGATAACCAAAAACACATTGCCAAGACCAATTCAAAAAATTTTGCCCTTTCTCCCTATTGTCTTTTGAAAGTTTTATGGTTTCAGGTCTTATATTTAAAATTTTAAGCCCTTTTGAATAAATTTGGTGAGTGATATGAGATATATTTTATTCATTGCTTTCTTTCACATGTGATTTCTCAGTTTTCTCACTTTTAATTTAAGGAAATAGCCTTCCCCCATTGACTAGGAATTAGTCGAATTTCAGTTGATTCTATATGTGAATATTTATTTCTGAACTCAAATCTCCCTCATTGAACACATAGTCTGTGTACATGTTTTATTTATACCCTTTGAGATAGATAATCTGCATTTCACTAGGAATAAACATGTATTGACCTTGGAATACTATAAGCAGATAATAATAACATTCTTTTAATCATTTCATCTGCCCCTTAGAAGGGGGGGTTTGAATATCCTTGAATGAGGTTACTCAAAAAACCTCTTATCCCTGTGTTTTGTTTTGTTTTGTTTTGGATACCAGGCTAGTATTTCCACCACCCCCACCACCACCACATTCCTTACAGCCCTGTGATACATTCTTCCACCCTCTTCCTCTTAATATCAAAAAAGGTTGATTGTTAGTCTCCTCTATTTTGCTGTTATGAGTCATCTGCTATGCAATTATCCAGTATTTTCATAGGTCTATTTTAATTGTTTAATTAATTAGCATCCTATACATAGTATCCTTGAAAACAAGGAATAGGGGGCCATTTTAATTATTACTGTATTCCCTGAAGCTAGAAAAATGCTTGGTATATGGGAATAGCTCAATCTATAATAGTCAAATGAATAAATGACAATGAATACATAGTTTGGTTGGCATATAAATTGTCTTAAAAGAAGCAGTTTAAATAGGTCAAAATGAACTCCTATTATAGATGGGTAGCTACTATAGGCTACCTATAGTAACCTATAAAGGTGACTTGGATGCTAACATTTGACAACACATCTCACTTTTGCTCACACTCCAAATTTTCATTCACACCTGCTATCTAATCTTTCTTTTACCGATTTCCCTACCATCACCTTGTCATGCATTCCTTTTTCACTTGTTCTGTTACCTCTCCTGTTTGTTATTTGGCATCAATAAAATATCCCAAATCAAACTGACAATAACTGAACTGTCCCATATAGTCAGGGAAAAGGAAACGAATTATTTTTAGCAATGAAACCACAGAAATTGTTGAACAATACTCAGATAATAAAAATGCATATCCTTGCAAGCTATCAATATTTCCAAATTTTCCAACTATTTAAAATTTAGCATCAAAAGAAAGTTTGCACTTTTCAAAGGAGAGAGGTATGTTGTGACAGAATTGTTAATGCCTGTCTGCTTGTACTTAACCATGTTAAAAATGTATCTGTTCATTCAGTGATAACCTCAGTAGTGTTTTTTTCATTATTTTTAGCAGGAATTGGGGTTCATATGTTTAGACTTCATTGTGAGATATATGTGTGTATATATATGTAAATATATATAATTGTAAGCAACATTGAAATGAACACTGTATCAGAAAAAGAGCAGAATTAAGTTTCAAAATATACATTTATAAATGAAGTTAATATGTGTAACTGATGGAAGCACAGCACTTTCAACATTTGTTTTAAAGGTTTTTGACTTAATGAGGGAAGGTAGTCACAGATGCAGCTTTTGTTTTATTTTGTCATCAAGACATATAAAAACATTTTAACCTATATTTATATTAAATGATAAAATGAAGACAGAAAAGCTTAGACTCTTCTCTGTGTATTCTAGGGTTCAAGTAGTGAGTGCGGTATGTGTGTTTGTGTGTGTGTGAGAGAGAGAGAGAGAGAGAGACCTACTCATGTCTTTCTAAATGCTATAATTCAAGTACCAAAAACTATCATTCCAGATAAGCTAATCTTCATGTAAAACTGAAGAGATAGTTCAATTAAGTAAAATAGAAAACTGCAATTACCAAAATAGTAAATATTGTCAAATCTTAATATATACAAATTTTACGGAGTAAGAGATACTAGACAATGTCAGACAGTAAGTGATGGGTTATCATGTAACTGTGCCAGAGCCAGTGATCAAAATTGCTTCAAAAGAATTTCTGCATACTAAAGGTAAATATGACTTAGACTCAAACTGAGAGTAAAGTAATGCTTTATAATTAAATAGCTAAATACATACTATAAGTGGGTAAAATTAATTGACGGTAAGTGTTTTCTCTCTTCCTTGGCAGAAAACTGCTTTTGTTAAATTTCTGTCAACTTTGAAATAATGATAGCTCAAAGAATGCCCCTCTCCTAGTCCTCTTCCTCTTTCTATAGGAAATTAATAAATAAAGATTGGGGTGCTCCATGGCTCAGTTCTTGAACTTATTCTGTTCTTTCTATGCTGACTCTTTGTGTGATCTCATTTAATTTTTCAACTTTAATTATCTTGATGCGATTCAGCATAAGCCAAGCTATACTGCAATATCAATTAACCTCCATATTTCAGGTGGCTAGATCAGCAAAGTCAATTTTCCTACTCATGTAGTGTCATTATGAGTTAACTGAGTGTTATGCTACATACAGCATCTTCATCTAGAACTTAGAGAGATGGAGTAGCCATTGTCTGGAGAACTGCTGGTGGTCAAAAACAGAATAAAGGAGCACTTAAGCCCTTAGACATTAAATGGCCCAGCTTAGAAAAACTTCCTTTGAAGCTATTTTAACTATCCCAGCAAATCATAAAGTAATCAAGAAATGAACTTTTACCATAAAGTTGGTGGAAGAAGACTGAAAATATCTAATGCCAGCTTCATTTATTTCTTTCTGGTGACTTCATACCTTCATATATACTCTCTATTGAATATCCATTCATACATGCAACTGCTAAATCTACATTCTGATTTGTTTTGTTTTGGTTTTGATGCTGAAACCCAGGATCAAGCCCTGTACTCCTGTTTGAAAACTTAAGATCACCTAAAATCTAACATGTGTAAAGAAGAATGTTTGATTGTCCGTGTCTACAAACACATTTCCTTAAATCTCCTCAACTCAGCAAATCGTTTAATCTCATTGATCCATTTGCTCAGAACCCAAATTTTGGAGTTCTTTTTGATATCACATATTCAACTTGTTTTCAAATTGTATTTTCTTACATTTCACACTGTCCAAAATCAACAACTTCTTATTCCCCATCCTTCCAACTATCTTATCTAAGCTATTATATTCTCTTACTTGGGCCATTCAAATGATCTCTTATTTTGATGTTCATGTTTTTCCTAAAATTTGTTACCTGTACAGCAACTAAAATTATCCTTTTAAATCATAAACAATATTATCTTATTCCCTGTTTATATAACTCCAAAGATTTGGAGCTTTATTAAATTTAAATGACTTCCCTGGATCTGTAAGGGCCAACATAAACAGATGCATATTAAAAATCTGTTCACCAGAGAGAGACTAGAATAATCCATAAGAGGTATTTCTTGCTATTACACATTTCCTCTCAAAACCCTCTCAAAGCACTCTAATTGATTACTGTCACATGTAAATCAAATACAAAATTCTTACTATAACCTTATTTCCTAACCATCTTGTCTCTGGGTCTCTCTTTGCCATCACCTTACAACCTCTCCTCACTAATCTTTTTATTGTTTTCCAAACTTCCCATGAAAATGCTAACCCAATATCTTTCCTTTTGCTGTTATTTTTACTGAGGGTTCTCTTAATGATCTGCTGATCTTTCCCCCTATTTCACTAAAATATCCATCACAGAATTTTCCCTTCAAAGACAATTCCCTAAAATAATGTTGTTGGTCTCTTCCACCACAGGATTCCATCCACTTGTACTCCTTCTTTGTCCAAATGCCAAATTATATGGTGTTTAAGGATGATAAAAAAAAAAAAAGACCAGGAGGAAAAATAAAAGAATAGCTCTGCAAATATATTGAGTACATCAGTTGCCTTTCTGATCAGTCATGCCACATTTCTTTCTTTTGTGCTTCATTGAGAACATTACTAAAGCTTCTATGTGTTTTCAAATCTGTGAATTTTGGTCTTACTTTAATATGACTTAGTCCCCATCTTTTCCTTTATAAAATTGTTGTGAAAAGGGTAACAACTCCTTATTGCCTTTATGATCTCCTCTCACTTTATATATCAACCATTTCTATGTGTTTGCTACATTTTCAGTTCCACTCATGTCGTCCTAGTGAAAGTTGGTGCTTGAGTGAATACTAAAATGGAATGGAAATATTGCAAAGTTTCTTTTCAACAAGCACTTTTCAAAAAGACAAGAACTTTTTTCTAATGAAAATGAGAGAATAAGAGAGCAAGTTTTAATCACAGCTGCAGTAGTTCCTTCACCGACTTAGAGATATTTCCAGAAAAATCCAATTTGATTTGCATTCAAATTTCTTTCCCCTCAAGCTTATACTGCATAAACTTCAGTTTGGATTAATGTGATCTCCTTTACATAAAAGGCTTCTTCTTTTACATAACACTTCAAAATTATCATGCTATTAATAGCCTCAAAATATGTTGATGAGGGTATGATGAGCACAAGAAACATTATATACAATTTGCAATAGATCTACATAGAGATTTTTGTAAATGAGACTGTGTGAACTTTGAAGACAACCATAAAAGTAGTAAGGCATCAATAAGAGTACTTCAAAGTCTTGAAATTAAAGTTATCATCAGGTTCAGCAAAATTCAAGATTATTTAAACATTCTGAATAATCATAGCATCACAGAACCATCAGTAAAGATATTGAGCAATTTAGGAATTATGGGCTGAGGTCAAGTCTTTCCTGCAAACTAAGATATTAACCAACAAAACTATTATATACATTTGGGTGATTGTTCAGGAAGTGCTTATTAATTATTCAACACACAGTAATTATTAGTCTATCAGGTACAAATGTTGGGTAAATTTTGATAACATAGATATTGAAAGCTTATTCTCCAATTTCATTGTTTTGAATATAAATGTCATAATCTATTCATAAAACAAAACTGTTAAAATACAAACTTTCCTTGAAAATATATAGTCTTGATATTTGTAAGTTAGTGGTACTTTGTTTTAGCTGAGAATCTTAACAAATAAAAGGTTAATAATAGTAAATGATGATGATGATGATGATGATGATAGAACTCCCTAAATTTCATATCACATAAGTTCTTTGTGGAATTTTCAATATAAAAAATATATAGTTAACAAACTTATGCAAATAATTGTATAAAGTAACCTAGGTCCAAATCCTTTAAATACAAAAACCTAACTTTAATGCCAATATCAGCTGCAGCTTTAAGTTTCCCTTTTCATTGCATCTTGCTAATTACATGTCTTTGTTAGGCTGTTCATTGTAGTGATTAGTAGTAAGAACTCTGGAACTACACTACTAGGCATTTTAGCCCTGGCTCTACCACTTCTTAACTGTTTAACTTTGAATAAGTTACTTAGCTTCTTATCACAAGGGATTGTTACAGGAGTAAATGAACAAACAGTTTATAAAGCACTTTAGCACAATGTCTGGTACCTTATAAATATCCATTAAGAGTAATCTTCAACTTTTGCTTTCTTTCATTAGTCATAAGCTTCAAGCAGTTTAATACAGTAAAATATTGTTAGGTATTTTAGAAATTTGTACATTTTCAACATTATTGTGTTAGCTTTTGCATTAGTATGTGACTGATTTTAATTAGACATGAATTTTCACCTCATTTAATTCTGTTACTTACGTACAACTTCTGCAAAGGACTGGTATAGACATTCAGTATTTTGGATCCATAAGAATAGCTTAGCATGAGTATATCCCTAATACATTTTATATAATTATTTACAAAGATTGTCTAGTCCCCTATTCTGGGTCATTTGACCAAATTAAAATGAAAAGCTTCTTTACTTACCTATCTAAATTATAGTTACTTCCTCGGTTGTCTTTTTATCCTTTCTTTTCTCATGATTAAAGTCACATGGAATATCTCTGAATTTTGGAAACCATGACTTTCTTTTTTAGTTATTTCAGAGAATATTTCACAATTTTCTTCATTATAATTTTAACAAATATTTTGTTCCTTTACAACTTCTAGATTTTTTTTTTCCATGAACATAGCCTATTTATCTCCTAGGGGGAAAAATGTGCATTTATTTTAAATAGAACATGAAAGGATGATAGATTACCTTTCTCTTTGTACTGATAGGGGGGCTCCTATCCCCCTGAGTGTCATTGTCTCCTGTTCAAGATTGCAGATTTCAAGGAAAATATGCTAAAATTTGAGAATGGCCTTGATTAGAATTTCCTTTCAGAAAGATACAGGAGGAGGAAGAAGTAAACCAAATTTTTTCTTTGTAATGTGATAACTCAGGAGCTGTTCCTGGAAGACAGGAAAACAGAAAAGAGAATATATAAAGAGGTTTGGAACAAAGAGGTTCTGATTCTGATTTGGATTCTGATTTCGAATTCAGGTTTGGTTTCTGCCATTTTGTGGAATGAAGATGTGAGCCTTGTGAGCTTGGGCATATGACCAAGACCTGGGGCCTGCAGCATTTGATGGGCCCAGGCTAGCAGCATGTGTGTTAAAGGCAGCTATGGAGTTTAGAGATTTGAACACCGTGTTGGAGTTTGTTTTGCTGAGTTTGACTTGTGTCTGGAAGAGGCCATGCAAAAATCAGGCCTGAAAAGAAAGTAAACTTTTCTGGTTCCAGTAGGAGCTTCTTCTACTACCTAGAGGAGGACAAGGAGAAGACAGCATGGAGGAGCTGGAGCACACCAAAGGAAGATGTCTTCAAACATATAGAGATGAACTCTGACTGATGTTAGTAAGATGATCAGGACTGAGAGACTGAGGATTTTTAGACAATTTGGGGAAAGGACTTTGGACAGTGTTGAAAGGTTTTGGACAATGTTAAAGTAATTAGGAGTTTTTCTTACATGTTTCTTTTGTAGTAATTAGGAAATCACTTTGTTTAGCAGTAAATTAGTCTGCACTCAGAGTCTTGCTTTGGCTTGGGATTTTGGTGAGAAGGCTGGTGGATGGTGTAAAGAACGCTCAGAAATCTCAAAGAGGGTAAATTGTGGCAAACTAGTCTAAAGTTTAAACTGTGTTTCAAAATTTTTCTTTTTTAGGGTTGAGAGAGGGGAAGAGAGCTTAGAGAAGCTGGTAGCTGATTTTTGCATACCAATAGTAGGTGAACAGTGAAAATGCTAATTAACTGTTTGGAGCCTGCTTCCTAGGGAGAAGCAGGCATAGGTGTTCAATTTCAAGGCAAATTTTTTTTTTTTCTTTTCAACTGGTTTCAGTACCAGTTACTTTAGTCCCCATGCTGACTCAGACATTATCAGAAAACCCTACAGGTC
This sequence comes from Uropsilus gracilis, assembly GCA_004024945.1. NCBI lineage: Eukaryota > Metazoa > Chordata > Mammalia > Eulipotyphla > Talpidae > Uropsilus > Uropsilus gracilis. The sequence continues at coordinate 59,234 of PVHY01008730.1, forward strand.
ACGCACCACCTAAGTTTGGTCATACCTCCCCCCTACTCCACCTGGTCATACTCCCCCACTCCAGAACCAAAAACAAAAATGCATAAAAGTACATAGCACTGGCTCATGCAGTGTGATTCTCATCTCTGGGTATAGCCAGTCACAGATTCCTTTCTCTGGTAAAGAACGTGCTACTCTTTGCTAGCCTCCTTCATCCTTTTCCTCTAATGATCCTCAATTCTTAACATAACACAAATATATGTAAAATGCTGTTTGGTATTATCTAAAGATTATCTTAGGATTTTTATTTTTCAGTGACATTCAGACATGAAATATATGAAATCACAGATTCTTCATTCTGTAGAGATTAATCATATAACATAGTAAAAATTACATCCAATTTAAGCAACAGAATCTTTTTCTTTGAATAATGGATATATGTAGTTTCTGTTCTCGTGAACAAGAGCAGATATAATTGATAGGGTGTGCCCCCCCCCTCCTGTTTAAGATTGCAGATTTCAAGGACAGGTAATGTTAAAATGGGGGAATGACCTTAGCTGGAATTTCCCTTCAGGGGAATGCAGGGGGAAGAAAGAAGTGAAATAGTCAAGGTGAAACAGATTTCCTGGAAAGCGGGAAATTAGGGTATATAAAGGGTGTGCAAACAAAGAGAAGGATTCGATTCGATTCAGGATTCGATTCAGGATTCAATTGGATTGGGATTCCAATATGGAGAGGAGATGGGAATCGGCCATCTTGTAAAGATGTGAGCCATGTGAGCTTGGCCATGTGGCCACTGAGGGCCTGCAACCCTCGGCTGGCTCAGGCTGGCAGCATGTGTGCTGAATGCAGTTAAGGAGTTTGCAGATTTGAACTCCGTGTTGGAGTT